>WURS02062045.1:0-10650 GCA_011762765.2 Rhinocypha anisoptera | reverse complement strand
AAGAGATTCCTTATGTTGCTTTTATTTTAGAACGCCACTTGATACCTTTCATTGGGAAGGACACTGGCCACTTTATGGGAGATCTCATCTAAAAATTCAATCGGTACCATTGCTTTTTGTCCTTACCAGAGTCCGAGTTACCATTAAAAATAAGCCTCTGTGCCTGTGACGTGCGTTTTCTTTGGAGAATCCTCTCTCTATGAGTTCCGGTTTATAGCCGTTATTGACTGCAATGCTTTTAAGAAGCTTTTTTCAGAAAGCGTATTTGACAAAGGCGACTGATCTTATGATTCGGGGAGGTATTTAAAAAGGGCAAACTTACATTAATCAATCATCGTTTCATCACTGTAAATAGTGATGGTTTCTTATCCTTAGTGTTGATGTACGATTGTCAGCCTAGCCCTCCTTATCACTCGAGTTCCAACCGCGGCCTTTCTCAGTAGACCCAGTTAACTCATACCGAAAGCGCGGTGTGCCCTGGGATATTTGAGCTCGAGTTCTTCACATCCTCTTTTTTAAGTGGAGATGAAACGGAAATACCCGTTCGTGTTAATCGGCTGCGACTTGCTGCCGATGAAGTTCACGCTTCGGGCGATGGAATTTTCTAAGCGCCGAATATCCCCTTTTGCTGTCGGCGACCAGCTCCACCCATGCTCACCCGAACACCCTAGAACGATCGATTGAACGTCGTCATATACTGGACAAAACTGGTTCACTTAGCCATCAGACAACGAGAACCATTTATTGATAAAGCTTACACCCGCTCAGAAAGTGTGATAACATTCGATGGATTATTATCTAAGATTATGAATCCGGCAAGCATGATAGCGTGAGAGCTTCTGTAATTCCTTCAGAATGTTGTCCTCCGTTTAAGTTTCGATCTTTGCTGCGTGCTATTTGTCTACGTAAGGAGCATTAAGAAAAAAGTGTTCTCGAATAGCTATTTACCTTCCCTGACCCACAACGAAAATAATGATAAAAAGTATTATTACACGCTAAAACTAAACAGATTCCTGCCTTGCGTAAAAACGTCAGTTTTTTAAATAGAGCTTTCAAAATCAGAAGTGGCACGTGTTTCCTTTCTGATCAATCTGTAAATTAATGCCTTTTCGATTTTCAGATGGATTTTCCTTATGAAATAAAAGACGTGGAAGATGAGGTCGGAAAATACGTGTCTAGTATTTTTCAAAAGCGGAAGAATTGTTTCTTACGTGTAGGTCCAAAGAATTATTTCCTGTTCTCCAAGTATCGAGATGAAGCTGCCGGCTATTACAACATGGAATTGCGGCCTGATGACGTCTGGGTGGTCACATTTCCAAGATCCGGTGAGTAGAAGGAAATAAAATTAAAAGCGTTTATTGCTCCTCTCTATGTTAAATCTCTGTTACTTGTTTTAATTCGCGTCGTAATCGTCGATACAAGTTGACTTGAAAAATGTCTGATGTATTTGTGCCTACAGCGTGTGTGTCTAGGAAATGTGGTGTCCGTAGACAAACTAACTTTGTCGATAGACAAAAACAACGCAATTGGCCACGGGGACAAAAGTGTCCATGGCCAATTGCGGTCGCCCCTGATCACCTCGTCCAGCCCCTGATCTGATTACAGTCTGATCCGTTGGCGGGTTTCTAGTATTATTTATTTTTCCTTTTTCATTTATTTGTCGTCTAACATTCTTTCTGTGTATTCTGATTTCAAGATTTGATTATGCACAAGGAATTAGGTCTTTTGTGTTTTTTTTTTCATCATAATTCCATTAACTTGAAGAAGCGGGTTATCGATTTTCTGCATAGATGTTTGAAAATCTTTTATTTGATTTTGTAGGACTTTAGTTATTGGGTCGAGTTCTAAATCATGTCAGATTTATCTATTTCTGAGGTACCAACATTTATGATCTGGCAAAGTATTTTATTTTTGGTTTTCTGAATGCTTTCGAGGTGGCTTTTTGCTGTTGATTGTCACGCCGCACAGTGGTCCAGTACCCTTCAAATCATGGCATCATAAAATAAATCGTTCTATTTAATCCACATTGACTCCATATAGGTTTCTTCGGACGCAGATTACGAATCTGAAGTCAAAAAGTTTAAAATACGAATAGTTAGGCGAATATTTATGAAAATTTTAAACAAAATTTTCAAACGTCGTAAAATAAATAGGATTATACTATATGTATGTATATACATGTTTTCGATCTCGGTGATCACGAATATAAAGTTGAAACTTTAATATGCATGAAAGTATAAATTTCACTATACGAAAAAATGAACAATTTTTTGCATTTCATGTATTCAATATATTGACATTGGTAATTTACACTTTATTATTAAATACAATTTATACTTTATACAAACTTATAATTTAAAAAATATGTTTAAACACAATATACTACTAATAGATAGATTATGAACCAACATTGAAGGAAATATATCTTAATAACCTACATTTATAGATACAGTGAAGGCTACATTATTCGGGTATTTACCGGGTATAAAATCTGTTTTGACAACGGTTTCTCCAAGATTGCACTTGGTGTCTTCAGGTCGAAGTGCAATCTTGGCGAAACCGTTGTTAAAACAGATTTTATACTCGGCGAATAATGCAGCCTTCACGACTTTAGCGCCGCGAGAGCCTTCATACTATTTATAGATACCCTCTATGGGTTATTATATAAACAATTAACAATGAACATAAATATAGCACATAAGCCATAATAGTTTTACCTTCCGGTTTTAATCTTAAAAAATGCAAACTTCGAATATATAATTACAATATTTTTAGGTAATTTGAAAAAGAATACGTACATGGAAATATATATATCCTGAAATTTTTACCAAGTTATCTCTAGTACTCACCTACACTTCGGCCTTTTACAGCGACCTCGACAGCGCGCGGCGTGGACTGCAACCAACGCAAACCACTGTTGCATTTCCGCGCTCGTATTCCCTGTGTTTTAGCTAATATCTTTTGTTTCGGGATGCAAATTTTGGGGAATAGGGAGTAAAAATGTCTATATGATGATCAAGGAGACGTCGGACAATATAATGAAATACTTACCAAATTCAACTTTAAATCGACGAATTCGATGCTAAAACAGCAATTATACCATCGGAAAAAATTGCCTGCTATTAATTTTGCATTATTTCGGTATACTATATTTATTAAAGTTCTAACTTTCTTCTGCTGTTTCCATTTTTCCCCATGAAAATTAGTTCGTTAGGTCCACTTCAGCAAGCATCTAAAGTTGAAACTCTTTCTACTGGAGTAGCATAATAAAAATACAACCACGGATGAGTTCATTTTGGCATTGTCCTACTTGGACAGGTGAACGCGTGTCCTTAAAGTGTCATTTTCTGACACGGCAGTCCCCTACCTATCACTCCCCCACTTTAAAATTATTTTCGATCAATTCTTTTTTCGAGGTTATGCCTTGATTTTAAGGCTGCCTCGGCCACTGTGCGTCGTAAGTAAATATCAGACGGATCATTGATATGTTTAGCAGCCTCCTAGTTTTTAAAGTTGTTGGCGCTTTAGGGCGAATGGTTGGTGCTAGAGCCTTCATTGCGGCGAATGCTTTCCCAGACGTGTTTTTGACTGGGGTTGGCCTTCTTAGGCCACTGTCAAGGTTGATTCCTTAAAATGTTGTTTCTTTTTTCCCGGGAATTGGATCAGCGTCGAAATATAGCGTGGGTCAAATTGTGGCAGAATGATAGTAGAATGATCCCTTATAAAGTAGTTTACACTACATTAGACCTCACGTATACATCTGCGCAAAACCCTACAAGCCGCCGCAATGGCGTGAGGACCTTGTATCAAGTAGACGTATCCAAGCAGGCATAATATTTTCGTATAAATTTTTAAATAATTAAATATTCTCCCCCAAACCCTTAGAGTTAATGCTCATAACAGTTCCCCTCCTTCTCTTCTTTTCTAATCGAAAAATGTCTCTGGATTTTAAGCACCTCAAATTCAGTGTTATTCAACTTTCATCTATTTTTTTCCAAATTTAAGGTAAAAAAAATGTTAATGGTTCACTTTTATATTTTTAAACAAGATAAAATCAGTTAAATATTAGTGAACGAAATTTTAAATTAGAATGTGAGGTGGGTGAAAGGAAGGAGATGGGTTTTTTCATTTGTTATTATTTTCGTGTCATGTAATTTAAATTCTCTCCTCTCCTCCGTCCAAAAATGATTGTGACCAAACTTTTTTTCTGAAGGGACGACCTGGGCACAGGAATTAGTGTGGCTCGTGAACAACAATCTCGACTATGAAAGGGCACTGAAGGAGAAACTGATGGACCGCTTCCCTCTGCTGGAGTGAGTAATCACGAGGCGTAGATGCAGAGTTTGAACTCCCAATGAGGGAGGGCCAAACCGTATTCGAAGACAGACCCGAAATCAAAAGCATTGAATAGTGGTTGACTCCCACTCAAATCATGGGCTGGTTTGTTCCATCCGACCGCGAAGAAACACGTCGAAGCATGTTCCGTGTGATCACACGCCCCTTTCTCTCCTCCCGCGCAGGCTGAGTGTGTTGTCGAGGGGCGAAATCTTGGATGGATTGATGGAGAAGAGCAGAGACGACGCCAAGAAGCAGAAGGACATTGAGAAGTTATTCTCTCCCGGATACGAGACGGCAAGGGAAAGGAGTTCACCCAGACACTTCAAGACTCACCTGCCCTTGAGTTTGCTGCCGCCGAGACTCCTGGATACATGCAAGGTAAGAGAGGGAGGGAGGGAGAGAGTTTCCAACCCAGCAACACTTTCCCGCCGGTGATGGCGTGGCTCCCGAGGTACTGCAAGAGACACGAAGCACAAAATGCCAAGACGTTGGAGAATATTCTGGCAGCAATCCGCCAGAGAAAGAGAAAACCCATCATCGCCCCCAAATTAATTATTCTGCACCATACAACTTTGTCCGTAAATGGCTATCTGGGGTTTCCACCGCGTTCGTTGGCTTTAGGTGACAACAGTTTCGCCGGCATTCAAGCTGACGCCTTCAGGTCTTACGACCTGAATGTTGATATTGTGATGCGAAGCTTGTCACCTAAAACCAATGCTGTGGGTTATCGGCAGTCTCCCGGACGAGCTGAAGACGAGTTGTGGGAGGGGAATTGCGAAAAAAGTGTTTTCCGACGGCGACCCTTTGGAAGTTGCCTTGCTAGGCTTACAAGAGGACCAGGGGTTGGTGGGAGCCCTCCCGCGTTCGCTCGGACCCGCCCACCAAGTCGTGGACGGAATGGACTCGAGCAGGGCGAGTGGATCCTCCTGGATAGTACATAGATCCCCCTTAGGCTGCTACCCTATGGGGGCAGAGAAATGGTCGGGGGGGATTCCCGTCGCCGCCCCCCCGCCTTCCCTCCGCTATACGCTTGAAGCTTGAGAGCGGGACGCGGTGGAAACCCCAGAGCCGCCACGCGCGCCGAGGAGAGTACATACATCAATGTCAACTGACGCCGAAGAACGCGTTGGAAATCTGAGAGCCACGCGGTGGTGCCATCAGAATCCACACCGCGGAAACCTCCGAACGAACATTAATCTGTAAATGCTTTTTAAATCGATTTTATTGCACATTATATTATTATCGTCCGAAGTCTGCCTTTTTAAATCGTATATATGTAGGTCAAACTCATTTCATTAAACACCCTAGAAAAAATTATCCAAGTCTCGGTAGGTTTTCGCACGTTCTTCACACCTTCCTGTGTGGATGTTTTCTTGTAGTGGGGTTTTTCGCCAGAAGGGTCTCGGCCTGTCAACTTCCTTGGATTTTGCCAAAAGTTCGTTTATCATTATAGCATTAACACTTAATTAATTTATTCTTAAATAAAACTCACATAGGATACCGTCACCTGGTGGAATTTTACAAAGATACAACATTAAGGTTGTCACTTGTTTGTGTGTGTGTATTTCTACAGAAGAACAGAGAAACTTGGCCGGATGCGAAGATAATTGTCATCATCTGGTGACCAGAGGATGGCGACTATCGTCGAACCCAGTCGCGTTTTTCTGTTCTTCTGTGTCAATATATACAAGTGACTACCTCTATTTTGCTTCTTTATTTTTAAGTCGTTTCTTGAACTTAAAAATTTGTTTCACCCATTTTGAAAATCTATTTAGATATAAGGGACAGTTTTTTCGTATTAAAAATGGCAGTGACTGGGTGTAGCTTCCACACTTCTTTTATTAAGCGACCGTGTCTTCAGCACTCCATGTCACTCTCAAGATAGAGGGAAATTCGGTAGGAACCTCTTCAATATATATGCTCCGTGGAGGAATGGATGGGATGGAAGGGGGGGGGGAGGGGAGAGAGGAAGGGGCGGTAGTTTTGTGGCGTTGAGAGTTGCGCGTGAGTAGAGGGATTATTGTAGGTAGGATATTTTGGTGGAAGATCACGTATGGAGTGGGGGGACAGACCCTATTTTGAGAAGAGGGAAATAGGTGGAGAACACATGACCACATGCATGTAGGTTTTCACGATGTTTAAGGTAAATTGATTTACTTTCACTCTCGCATCAACCTTTTCTTTTTATTATTAGGTAATAAATGCATCAACTCTCATCGTTATAGAGCGTTTCGGAAAAGTCGTAAGTGGACCGGAGTCTTAATTACCCATAGATTTATGTGTATTGTTATTCATTTTGTCATTTATTTTTCATGTCAAATGGGGATTCTATAATTCGTTGTTAAGTTGGCGTAACATTACTTCACGCCCGTATTACTTTTTTCAGGTCATTTACGTCGCAAGAAATCCCAAGGACGTCGCAGTTTCGTATTACCATTTTAATATACTCCAAAGAGATTTTGGTGAAGAAGTGAGCTTCGAGGAATACTGGGATCTTTTTCAAAGAGGATTGCGTAAGTCCAAGTGTATACAAGTCGTAACCCTTTAATGAATGACTGGTTGTTTCATATTACGACTTGTTTACTCTACTTTCAGTTCATTGGTCTCCTTACTGGAGTCACGTGGAAGAAGCATGGAATTCGAGAAGTCGCAAGAACATGCTACTGCTCTTCTATGAAGACATGGGGAAGGTATGGTGCGGTATGTTCAGACGGGAATGCCAACGTATTCCGTCTAAGAAAAGGAAGCTATGTTGTGAAAACATTCGATTCGATTGAATTCTATGGACTCGAATCGTTATAATTTTCGTTAGAAACACGACCAAGTGTCTTTTGATCGAATTATAATGGGGTGACGGTTATTAACGATCTCCAATGACTTTTCTTCAGGGAAATAATTAGTAATACCGATATCGCTTTTGTAAATGAACCCAGGTAACTGGCAGGCAACAGGTGAGGAGGGTCATTGGCCAATGGAGTGGGAGAGACTTAATAAAGGGCCACAGCTATGTTTAAATTTGATTTTTCGGTAAAATATGTAGGAGGAGAGTGAGAAGAAAGAGTAAGGTACAAGGCTGAGACTATGGCCTAAAATCAGAGCCTCTCTAAGCGCGCTTTACAATTGAAACCATTCTCCGCCGTCAGCCCTCCTCCCCCCATCATAGACTGCATCTCCCCATAACTTAACTCGAGCATATGCAATATCGATAGTGGAAATTAATATCTCTTCCCTTGAAACATCGATCAGTGATCGACGAAAAATTTTGGATGTCGCAACAGTAAAAACTTCGCAGGAAATCATTCAATGTCTTGCCGAAGATTTCTAATTTCAGATTGACGCCAACGAAGTCAATACGACGACGTAAAAATGACTTAACTTTATTTTCGTTTCCATTGGCATGAAAAGGATCTGCCCGCAGTCATCCGGAAGGTGGTCGAATTCTTCGGAAAGAGCATCACACTCGAGCAGATGGAAAAATTGGTGAATCACCTGAGCATCGACAATTTCCGGACGAATCCGTCGCTGCAGAAGCTGGTGCACGACACGAAGGATGGAAGGGATGGGACATCGTGCGGATTTTACAGAAAGGGTACTTCCACTTCTACGTTTTACCCTACAAGGGCGTGTGGCAGGGGGTGAGCCACCACTATGCGTGTACTCCCACGTTATAATGTCAGAAATTATTCACACACACAGAAGGGGACTACTTGCGTGCAAAACATTCGCGAAAAAACATCACTCGCATCACGTGGGACCAATGTCATACCGCACAAAATTGATTATTGCCGTCATTAATTCAATGCGACGATTGGTTGACCGCCGCTCTCCATCCTTTCCCATCTATTGCTAGCCCTCTTATATGCTAACTCTCTTGTGGTTTTACAGAGATATCTGGGGTAAGGCAGATAGGGACTCATTGACGAAGGACCTGAATGCGATTCAAAAGTGGTGTGAGGTATGGGAGTTAGAATTAAATTTGAAAAAGTGTGTGACGATGAATTTTTAGAGGAAGTTCACTACACACGAAAACTTTTACAGTGTCAAGGAAACACATTTAACTAACGTAGAGTGTACAAAAATTTAGGTGTTACGATAACCAAAGGTCTGTCGTGGGGAAAACATTCTGGAAATTTGTGGAATAGCAAATAAGAAGTTAGTAGTCGTAAGAAGGGTACTAGGGAAATGTAATGAGGCGGTAAAGGAATTCATTTACTTTTCATTAGTTAGGCCTCATCCCGAATACGCGTCAAGTGTGTGGGACCCTCATATGAGGCAGGACTGGTTTTGGAATTGGATCGAGTGCAGCGTAGAGCAGCTAGATTTGTGATAGATTGTTACGACCAACGTAGCTCAAGCTCATTGGAGGAATTAGGATGGGAACCACTTGCAGGGTGTAAGTTGTCCGCCGGACATGTATTTTCTTTCGGCATTGAAATATTTGCATGATAGTGGTTTCTCTGCATGTGTATCATATATCTGATATACGTGCACGTGGGGGAATGCATGCCTGGTGTGTGTGTGATATGCCACACGTCCCCTGGCGGCGGCTTCTGCAGGGCATTGCACGTAGGCGTAGACCCCTTGGTTGGTCTTCTTTCTAACGTCTCTTGTAATTTTCCTGATATATTTTCCCCTCGGTCTCCGCAAGGGGGGCCCTTCCGCTCCATTTTTCCTTTATTCTTCACGAACCCATTATGCCTAAGGGTGTGTCCTATCTACTTTATTCTTCTTTTCCTTACGGTACTCCACATAGCTTCCTTAGACTTAGCTTCCTCCACTCTTAAAAACACTTCCGCGTTCCTAACTCTGCCCGTCCACTTGACCTTCAGCATTTTCCTCCGGCACCGTGCTTCTAAGACGTCTGTCCGTCCAGAGACAAAATCATTTGCGTGAAAAATAAGTACTAGCCCGTATTGGCCCGAATATACCGCGACCCCGAATTTAACGCGACTCCGAAATTTACATAAAGATATTTAGAAAAAAATAATACTCATAAAAGAGAATTCAAAGAAGGTAAAATTCAATCAGATAAGCGTTTATTTAGGTAATTATAGCCTAATAACACAGGTTACATTCATGTCAAAAAAATTAAATTGTGTAAAACAAAATTAATATTACGTAAGTAACAACAAAAAACGGAAATGTTTATTCAGAATCTGAACCGTTTTCAGGAAGAGAGAGCTCATCAATGTCCGCATCGGTGTCTGCATCATCAGTGTTTTCATTCACGCTTTCAGTCTTCCACAAAATGTCATCCTCCGTCCCATTTAAATAATTGGAAATGCAGCATTTCTCGAAACCTTTAACTATCGATTCAGGTTCGATCTTCTGCCAGGCAGTCGCAATGTAAATGGTCGAAAAATATCGCATTATATTAGGGCTAATACGGTGATTCCTTCGTATTGTGTAACGCCCAAATAGGAACCTATCCCCCTTCGGAGGAGGGACTTCTAATTCGGCGGACCATATCACGGCGTGTGTGCGAGATATTCATTCGTCCCATCCCACCATTTGTTATTTCTGTTGCCATCATCTTCGGATATGTGAAGCGCATTGTCACGTATGACTGACTTCCTTACCTGCCGTTGGGAATGCGCGACTCGTAATGGTGGTTGTGAGGAGGAGGGGTTAGAGGTGCTTCTTCTCGCGGGGCGGGTGGTTGGGGTGCACGGGGTGTAAGAGAGGGCGGAGAATGAGACGAGAGAGTTGAACATGGGTGGCTAACGAACAAACGCAAATTTTAATGAAGGCTGCATTTCTTCTAGGTTTCTAACGCGTGACACGTTATCTCTTGACAACCGTTTTTCCTGCATTCTCGCAAGCGTCGACCTGAATACGCCTGCGAGGAAACCCGAAACATTTGCAGCCTTCATTCCATATACTTTTCAAACTCCAATGGTCTAATTCGGTAATAGGACTACAAAATAATTTTAAACCATCATTACATTAAATACATTTTAGCAAACCCTACCTTTCTAAAGGAAAAGATTTAACGTCGTCTATGACTTGATGGAATTAATCCTATCTTCGTTTCAACCTAGCCAAAATAATATATTTACCATAAATATTTGACAAATCACTCATGAATGTTATTTTGTTATAAAAACCTGTATAGAGGTCGTATTTTATAATTGTATACGACGTATTCGTCTACTATGTGTATATTCCAGAATCTTGTAGCTCGTTCTAAACAAGCCTTTGACTAATGTGAAATGAAATTGCCCGTTATTCATTATCATGCGAAGCTCTCCTACGTGTTTTTACATCACAATCATTGCAACAATTAGTACAGACACCCACGAGAGGAAATAA
>WURS02062034.1:0-10650 GCA_011762765.2 Rhinocypha anisoptera | reverse complement strand
AATTTTCGGTGGTAGGGGAACACCATTTCCTTAGGGCTCGAGGGAGAAGGATTCGAACACCGAAAATTCGAATCCAAGTGTGTCTTCTTTTATTCTTGTTATATATATATATATACATACATATATGTATATATATATATAGGCTGCTGCCGATATCGGGGAAAATTATTTCCAATGTTATTTCCCACTATTGATGGGGTCAAACCCTCTCCATATCTCGATAATTGGGCTGTTTCGTGACTCTCACCTGACAGATCCAAAAAGGCGATAAATTAATTCCTTCCCATTCTCCCGACCAGACACATAAAAAGCTAAGTTTTCTCTCTCTCTCTCTCTATTGCTCGCGATAAGATACCTTTGGCACCATTGGCGCTTTCGAATACGTATGGAAGGTTTCCCCATTACACCTTTTTGGATGTTGTCGTCGCCTTGAAATATCCCATATCCTCATGGGCAGTAACCTTCCAACCGATCCCTTCATTCTTCTCCCTCTCTTGTTTCCCCTCATCTACTCCACCTTTTGCACCAAAATACCCCCGCTGTTTTCGCCTGATCCCTTTCCCTTGTTTTTCAATTCACCAAGGGCCCACGTTACCCTTTGCCAAAGAGTTTCCTCCTTTGAGCAAAGGGTATCCATTAAGCTCGTTGTCCATCCATCCTCCAAACCGCTCGCGCAAATGTTTAAAGCGGGATGAGCTTTCATCGATTTCTCCATTCATGCACTGAATAAAACAACGGTTTGCGTCAGATATTTTTTATTTCGAAATATTTAATCTCTCGCGAATGTGAAAAATATAAAATTTCGGATAGTCTTGAATTTCACTGGAAAATGTGAAGATTACTTATCGATGTTCAGTTATGAGAAGTATGTGACTTTGTGGTTTTTTTCCCCTCATTTTGTTGTGTAAGTTAATTAACCTAATCCAGGAAAACGATTGGTAGAAATGGCTACCATGAATGGATGTAATCAGGTTAACCGGGCAATTGTTCTTGAGGTGTAGCTTTCCTGTTTTGTTTAAAAAATCTTTCCTTTCAGAATGAAAATACGTTGCTTTTCCTCTTAATTTTTAAATATTTGAAAATAAATGAGGACCTTAAGTATGATCACGCGATATGTGCAATATGGACGTTAAATGAGGGATTTTGGTTTATTATTACATTTACACTGCCCAACACTGGCATTCTTAGTACTTATACCCCTTTCCTATTTATACTTCATTGTAAAGAATCCTCCATTGTTGGAAACAAAGGTGCATGCAGTCGTCAATCTTTAGCAGTACCACATTTATTTCTATCAAACCTCGATATATAATGTAATTTACATTGTAAGTACATAATATTTTATGATCGTTGAAGATTATTTCTTGTTTTACCTGGGGAATAGAGGTGAAAAATATTCACATCGATAATTTTCCTATTTTTTCGATTAATTCCCACAGTTGAATATATAGAACTGCATTTAAATTTCGAATATCAAACCAGCCTGTGGACCTTCGACCCTTGATTATTATTCCGGCAGCTAAATGCAAATCTATAAATAACCAATTATACGTTGTAATAATTGTTATTCCTGTTAAAATATTCGCTTCCGTTCAATGTATTATAATTTGAAACACTGTCTTCGTAAATTGGGTGATAAATATATAAAACAAGAATAACAACCGTTTTTAACTGTCGTTGAGAGAAATTAAAAGTGGAAGTGATTTGATAATTATATTTTCTTATTTAGTTTTCGTAATAGTTATTTTCGCAAATAAGATTGTTACTTTTTTACGGTGTTTGTGTGTATGATCCTGTATTTCCGGCCAGTGGTAGTTGTCGCCTGGTGACTGGTTGATACAACTTGTTACTTTGGTTTGATTTGATAGACCAACAGTTTGATACATCTTAATGCTTTGGAATATTCTATCGACACATACTTACCTTAGAATGAAATTCTTATCTTTGAGATGTCTTTGAATTATGGAAAAAATCCGTACCCTGAACGATGTAACCACGATTTTTTAATCCACGGACAAAGGGAGAGGAATAATGGGCTCGCAAAATTATGTTTGAAGCTTTGTCGCAATTCCATCTCTCGTTCGTAGAAAGGGGTAGCATCATCGATCTTCAAAACAAAACAGTGCAAAATGATGTCAAATGGATCCCTATGCCGCGGGGGTAAGGCCCATCGTAAGAGACGCCATCGCTATAGGCAACCCGTTTTTCACTCAAGACCTGTGACCACGCACGACGCTGCCTTTAACCGTCGTTTAGTGAGGTAGGGAGCTGATCAGGTTGACCCGAACTAAGAGGCATCGTTAGAGAGAAAGTAGCGGAAGGACATTAGTAACGCGTGCATTGGTCTTACCTCTATACTTAGATTACTCAAATAAAATTTTTTTCTACTGTGGAGGAGAAATCAGGCATTCCTGAAAAATCAGCAAATGAATGTCGCAGCGTTTTGGTGCTTCATCGTTCACGTGACTTCTGACACCATTATGAATGTATTACGAGAGTTGATTTTTTTTAAAATATAGGAGCGATGACATTTTTTTGGTTCAGCCAACAGAAATTGGCATTCAAAATGATTTGAATCTTGATATAGTAATGGGAAACAATGAGACGGTTGCCATATAAAGACATCACTTGGAAATATTACGAAGTAATAGGCTGATTGAAGTTTGAATGTGAAGCCGGACTAAACCCATTATTCAAATGGACATATATTAAGCTTTCCTAAACCCAGAGTTCGGAGGGTTATCCTTCTAAAATCTCATCACATGCATGAAAAATAAAACTCTTTGTCCTTGATTAGCATAATATTAAAGCGGAATTCATGTATTAGTGCATGCGTCCATAATAACATTCATTCATCTTTAAAAATAGATTATCGATTATAGATCAAAGCCATTCTTACAGCAGATTTCATTTTTCTGTGGTACGGATTTAAGGACGCATTTTTAATTGACTGATTAAATCCGTCCTCTGTCGAAAAACGGTAATTGTAAAACAGCGTATGAATTTCAATTTTTCTGATAAAAAGGCATAATGTGTAATAAATTTCTGAATACGCAATAAATATAATTTGACCATTAGAGTGATTGAATTACAAAATTGATGAAATGAGGGAGTATGGAACAAAACTGTTTAATCGATCTCCCAGAAAATAAAATACACTTGAAGGTCAACAAATTATATCGGTGAAGGCTGTTCGGATTTTCCACCGAGTAACACTGCACTTCTGCCGACGCTTCGATGGCCGAATTATCCATCGTCTTCAGGGTTTTTTCAATCAAAAAATTCTACGTCGCAAGCTAGTGAGATTTTTAACGATATCGTTTCATTGAATATAATCTATCCTACTACAAAATTGATCAAAACGTATAATGGTCAAGTTTGAGGTCAGTATATCACTTAATACATATGAAAGCTTTGTTTTAGTTTATCTATTTCAAATTTATATCGATTTTCATATTGATACTATCACACGATATTTAAAATTCATATCTGAACCTGGGTGATGAAAGCCTTTTTCAATCTATACATGTTCATTCCTAAGGATAAAATAAGATAAATGACTAATTTTGGAGGTTCTGTAAAATAACTGTTTTTTGAAATTTTTGAAAGAGTAATGAGCAATCAAACTATAGTGGAGAGGCTATTGTCCTGGCCAACATTTTTTTGTGTAACTATAAAATTATTAATCGTAATAATGTTGAAGGTGCGTTTAACTCAGATGCATTAAGACTTCATTACCAAACGATATGTTTACACGATACGATAATTGCTAAGTACAAGGCAGTAGTTCATTTAGAATTTTACTTTCAGGATGCGTAAATTATCAATTCAGAGTGGGTGAGCGTTATGGGATACGAAGAATAAGTGTCGTAACTTGAGAATTTTAGTTAAAATGCATATTATATACCATAAACTATGAGATTGTGATAAATTACCAACTCATGATCCCTCTCTTAGATAGCAATACATTAATAATCGGTCATGTGTCCGTTATGATTAGGATTTCTGGGCAAACAGATAGTATAAAAATATTATAAGAGACGAGGGCATACATACTTTTTCATCAGTCAACCGGTTGTAATGATGTCGCTATAACACTGTACTAACGACAGTGAACCGAAAAAGTGGTAGCATGAAATATTTATAGCTCTCATCGATTTTTACGGAACGTCTACCCTCACTAAGTGGACTTTGTTGGGCGGTTATAATGGGACTAGAATATAAATTACGGAGAAGTAGGATTAATATGTACTTTATGGGAAAATTTTATTAAGTCATCATTTCGCTAACCAGTTGCTTAAAACTCCTCTCAGCGGTTATGAAGAATGTTCTCACTCTGTAGTCACGCATGAGGTCTTCATTTAAATGTACAGGATAAATGTTTTAGAAACTGTCTCATATTTGAGACGAATGGGATGAAAAATAGTGTTAACTAAACAAAGATGAATAACAAAGGTGAAGTCCAAGGTTGATGGCCATACCGTCGTTACTCTGTTAGTAACTGATCGGTGACTGTGGAGGTTGTAAATAAATTTTTCCAGTCGTAATCGCTTCAGTATTGAGGTGATTAGCAGGTGATACGTGCCCTTTACCTACTATATATGTCCGATGCATGCCATGTGCATCCATTCTCGGATCTACATGTATGAATAAATAGGCTTATACGGATTGAAAACAATGTTAATAATTTAGTTTAATAATTTCCACGACAATTTAGGGGTAAGTTGTAATCCGAGATTATTGAGATTTCCAGAATATGGTATTTGCCTATTACCAACCCTGACTTTAGGAATATGATCAAGATCGATTTTTTTAATAAGTCCACAGCTACCTAAATTCATTGATTTAGACTTTTTTGAATTAAGAGTAAATTAATTTTTTACAGACCACTCAGAAACTGTATCAAGATCAGCATTGATTTTTTTCAATAGTTGTATTAAGTTCACTGAGTGCACAGTGAAGATAGATTTGGACGTCATAGTATAGTAGTAATATTTTCATTTAAAGTGTATGTTGACGGATTTGGTCACGTAACACTTCTCCAAATGAAGGAAAACTCCATTTGGACAAACACGGGCCCTAAAGTATTAGGCGTGACTGGAACCCACGACCTTTGTGCGCGGTCAGGTTTCCCCGAGGTTAACCCGGTCGGTTAGATGATTCATTGAGAAAAGTGTATGTTATGCAACGTGCTGCGCACTTGGTTGATAGAGATGTGCATGCGATAATGATCACGTTTACACTGATACCTCGTCTAACGTAGATGATTCGTTCCGGAATCACATTCGCCAGCCGAAATCTTCGTTAGCAAAGACATGAGTTCCCTATGGTCTCTATAGAAAATCGTTTATACCGTTCTGAATGTTGTCCACAATTCAAAGCTGTCGTATAAAATGGTAAAAAAAGCACACTATAAAAGGGCAATAACTCGCCAAAGGCTGAGATGAGTAGCTTTGAAAATTCAGCTCCCAACGTGGCTTCGCCATCATTTTAGGGCACGCATCCACTAAAACGTTCGTTCAAAAACATCAATATTAATTAGCGGAATACATATATGCTCCGATTGAAATGCCTTATTTTTATTTCTATTTTTTTTACACTTGTCTAATTTACTTTTTATTTTGTAATAAATTCCTGTACAAACTTGATGTAAATATATCTCATGGGCAAGGAAAGCCTACGATAGTAGACGAATTAATTGATTGATTGATTTACATATAGCTAATGAACCTAATTGTTTAATAAGCTAAACACAGTTCCAACTTTCTTCATGTTCTTCGTCCTTTTCTTAATAAAAATTAGTTTCATGTGAATAGGTAAAACTTCCAAGAATGGATGACCATCGAATTCTCTAGTTGTTGTTGACCATCTCCAGTTGTGCCTGCGTGGTATACGTCAATAGTAAACCTCAAATATGATAATCGAATCGAGAGACTCATTGCCTATGTTCCCCATTAAGTCATCGGCTTATTTAGTGTATTTTGTGTATCTATTAAATGTTAAAACTGTAATTCCTTAAATCTACTTATAATATATCGATAATATCCTCGCTAGTTACTCTTTAGATACTTTAATCAAAGGTTTTCGTGGGACACCTCGCTCTATGTGTCTTTATAACCCCCAATTGACATTTGTTGGAAAAAATTGGACTTTTAGTTTAAGTCACAATACCGAAAGACATGCTTGGCATTTCATGGGACCATTGACTATATAAACTTCTCAATGCGCTTGTGGGAAACATTTACCTGAGTTATTCCTATCGAATTATTAGTTTCTTATCGAAAAACTATATATATAAATCGAAAATTATTAGTTTCTTAGATTAAAATTATCTAGTTTTATTATCCTTATCAATACCTGCTTCCTTTGATTTTTATTTAATTTCTGGTTCAAAACTTAAAAGGTTATCTCTGTGATCTCAGTGGCACTTTTCCACTGCATTCTTTTTGTTCAATATTGGTCAGTTATTTTGTTATGCACTACGCTTCCCGTATTTTGGAAGCCTTTGGACATGGATGGTGAGAAAAGAGGGGACCAGGAGGCCCGCAGTCTCACCTGATTTAGGTAAATTGATATCAAATATCTCCCTCGCTCAGTCCTTTCCGCCGGGGCCCGACACTTAACTCCCCCCCTCGTTCTCATTTGTATTCCGTCTCGCTTCCTCTCTCTCTCTCTCTCTTTCCCTCTCAGATCCACTCCCTCTTCCCCTCTCAATTCCCCGCCCCCGCGCCGCCACCGTTCCTCGGCGGAGAATGCTGCTCTTCCAAAGTCTGCTCCGTATTTCGTGCAGTAGTGTAAGAGCCTAGGCCCTTAAAGCAACGGTTTTTCCCGGCCAGGGCACTTGACCCATATCGGGGTCAACGAGGTTCTCTAAAGAGTAGAGAGCTCTTGGATTTCCGATTGTTTTATTTGAGGACGAAAATTGATTCGGGTGAATTGTTACCGGGATATTTAAAAAAAATTAAAGATCTCCCAAATCGAACATTAATCTCCGATGGCTCTATTGCACCGCAATGGTATAGCAGTTCAGAGAGTTGAATCAGGATGGGAACAAAACGATGAAGTGTGTTCTCGACCTCCTGCGGCTGTTATAGACGGGGCGGAGTTCTCTCGACCAGTAATGGAGTCTTTGTTAGGAAAAATCGTCCCTTCAGCGTAGAACACGGATTAAAAAAAACCAGGAAATTAATCTAAAACCCATAATTCATATAGAGAAGTTAGGATATTATTATATTGCAGAATTCAGTGTTTTTATTGCTGACGGAATGCACATGCAAGCCTCTATATGACACTCATTTATCGGTATTCAGCTCTAGGTCTCATTAGCGTTGAGAAATGACTTCGAGTTCCATCCAAATAACTCTCCATTATTAAAGCTCTTCATTCATAAACTAATTGGTACTTCAATTGCTAAAAAATAAAAATTGAAAAAATTATGTTAATTCCAAAGCCAGTTCGGTCGTTGGCTGCAGCAAACAAATATACTAATAGCGACAAAAGGAGATTTTTATCTATCAACCACCTTAAAATTAATATCCGTAAACACGGCTTGCAATTAAAAAAATATTTTATGACACATAGTCCTCGTAGCTTTAAAAGAAAACACTTCCCTATTCTTATATTTTAATTCTTATGGTCCTGTCCTCAAATAAATGTCAGACATATTCCAACTCTGAACCTCGATAGATTAAGTGCGGCCAAGTTTCTACGCATCGTGAAGAAATCCGAAGTTTGAAAGAATCAGTCTCGAAATGTTTCCATCGATCTGGAGGCAGGTATATAACCCAGAGTTCCACTGACCCAAAAATCGATAGGTGAAACGGTAATAAACAACGGATCCAACTGTCATAGGTAATAAATCATCTAATTTGAAAGAGATCCATAAAATATAATGAAAGAGTTGACTCGCAGAACTATGACTCCATCGGAAATTTAAAAAAGTTCTTACGTTTTTTGTAACAACACTAGGAATAAACAGCTTCGGGGATGTTAGTACCGAGTATTAGTGTAACATTCAAGAATACATCGGTAGATTAAAAGGTAATTTCGAATACGAGTAGTATTTTCGTTATTTTCATAATGATTGTAATTACGTACTGAATGGTGTATGAAGTGTTGCTTCGTTATATTCGTCAGTATTTCCGAAAAATAATATGTGATAACTTCTAAGATATTTAATTTAAACTGGCTGAAGGAATTAAGTAACTGATGCTTCCAGAAAGGTTTCTTGAAAGCTTTAAGCTTATTAAAATGTTATATATTTATCTAAAAAATCAATTTAACATAGTGATAATGGATATCCAGTAATCAATATCGAAATTTTAATAATTTTTATTATTTTATTGTATCATAATGAAAAACTTCCGATCGAATATTGTCATATCGAGTATCTGCTCAATATAAATTCTACATGATTCGAAGTCGAAAAAGCCACATTTGTAGTAGGTGCTTATTGACTTGTTAGATGTATAGGGCCTAAAGTTTTCTGGCAATAAATTACAAGTATACGTATTGCTTTGTAGAATTCGTACACTCAGAAATATCAGCTGTGGGCTGAATATCGTGAATTGTGTCATAGGCATTCATCTTCCTTTAGGAAAAAAATCATAAAATGCGTCTAAAGCTTCTTCTGATCCTATTAAAAAGAAATAAAAAGATTCCAGGAAAAAGTGTTTTTGATGGCTGGGCGAACTCTGACCTTTGGATTCCAAATCCTTAAAGGGTCTCAGAATGAATTTAGCAAAATATCGCAAAAATCTGTGCGATATACTAATATAATGTAATTTGAAAGGTTTTTCACGGTTTAAAAAACCTTTTAATTGAAATGTACTCGTATATTTGCGTTACGGAGAATTTACAACGCCGTTTAATTGAATAATGGAGGAGGTCACAAAACATTTAGCTAGGTAGTGAAAAACGATGACATAAATTATAGAGAATAAAAATATTTTATAGAATTAAAAATCCTAGTAAGAGAATGACGTTAAATTGAAATAAGATATGATTTGTACTTGCAAAATTCAATATTGCAGCAGAAAGAATAATATTTCATGTAGATACTTTAGTGTCTTTGAGCTCACTTCATTTCATCTGAGATTTTTATTTTCATACGCATAATACTGTTTCTACGTGAACATAATCCACGAAAGGGAGTTCGAAACTCTATTTGTCTCGCTCCATTCGTGGACAAGGTTTTCGTGCATCAAATACGATAAAGGGACTGTAAAATGGAAGGTAATGAAACATTATTTGGAGCTTAATGGATTAAAGTATGTATTTAAATGTAAGAAGCTTAATTTTATGGATTACTCTTAGCTTTTTTAAGGTGCTTCTTTGATTTGGCCGGCCACTCTCACTAAAGAACACTTCGTGGAACTAGTGCCTTCGGGTTAGCCTGGGGGTATTGCATTCGCAGGTTAACCCTTAGGACGCAGATTTTAAATTCCAGCTAGGGTAAGTGTTGTGTTTGTCCAACAGGGTTTTTATATAATTTGAAGAGGTGTTAAATAACCATTGCCGTCGACGCACCCTATGTACAAAAATACCACTTACAATAATTAAACCACTTTGCTTTCCACTGAAAATATTTATTCACGACAAGTTTAGCTACTAACTCCGTAGCATTATCAAGTGTATAATTAATAATAATTAATAATAATAAGAACTTGATAATTCTACGGAGTTAGTGGCCAAACTAGCCGTGAATAAATATTTTCAGTGGACAGCAAAGTGGTTTAATTATTGTAAAATGTTAGGCTTCCACAAAGTAAAGGCCTCTTCTATCAACTACATCAAAAATATCACTGCCAGTATGCTGCAATCAAATCAAATCGCGAACCTCGCAAAGTTCCAAAAGATGGCCAGGTGTATTCATGATAAAAATGTGCTGTTGTGTAGTGTTGTGAGGCGCATTAACATTTTTTTCATCATCGCCAACAAAGGGGTAATAGAATCAGAGCGCGTAGTGTTCGATAAAGAGCACGGTTCCCACGGAGATCCGGGCATAGGAATGTGTAATAAAAATATTTATTACTGTTACAAATTTAATATTTAAAATAATGGCGCCTCATCATTTATTTCTATTTGTACTCATTGATTTCCTGATAAATTTTACGATAAGATGAAGTCGGTACGGATTCGGAAAAAAATGGTCGAAAGAGTTTTCTGGGTACTATCCTACGGCGTGGCGTGCGATTCTCATTTTTCTGTACAGTGGGATTAGGGAGTTCCTTTCTCTAAATAGTTCGCGCTTTCCCAGCACCTAATCTCCTTAAAAACATTTTAAAAACTTTCAAAGTTCCTATGAATTTTAATGCACCAAAAAACCACTTCTGTTATTCCGAGAAAGTATTAACAACCAGTCATCTTTTCTCGGAAAAGTTCATGGTAGCCTAGAGATAATTGCGTTCGCCTACTTATCATATGGTACTGTATTCAAATATACCAATGCCATACAAATTTCTACGAATGTCTCCAAATAAGCCTTGCTAATTTATGGTTCCATACTTTCGGAACAAGGAGCGACCCTTAAGCCAAATTTAATGGTTCGTTTCTCTTCATTACTATTTTTTCAAATAATAATAATAATAATATTTTTATTTCACACACTTTTTTGTACATATTTATACAATTCACCTTGAAATAAGTGAA
>WURS02062023.1:0-10650 GCA_011762765.2 Rhinocypha anisoptera | reverse complement strand
AATGTTTTAATTACTTTTTGTTAATCTCATATAAATGTATACCTATTGGATGTAATTTAAACTGCACCTACATCACAGGCATTACTTTCAACTAATGTTTTTTGTCAATCTTATGTGTAGAATTTGATTGAATTTTGTAACTGTATTGTTTACTGCATTGCTTTTTGGTCAACCTCTTATTCTTATATTGTTCAACCTTTCATATCTGTTTATTATCTATACTTTTTGACGTGCCATATATCTACTTTGTAGATCACTCTGATAAATAAAATTATTATTATTATTAGTGGATTCTTACATTGAGTTATGTTGTCTCTTTTACAATGCAAAGGGCTGTAGTAGCTGCCATGTTTTGTTTTCTTTGTGATGGTTGGCAAGACTGCTACACTCAGTGCGACCATCAATTGTGTATTTGGAGTACACAACAGATGTAACCCTATTTCGATGATGAAGTAATAATTACACATTACTGTTCTTTATGGAGTGTTTCACTTTTTATGTAACATCCCATTTTCTACACCCAGTGAGAATCCCACCCATCCCTCTCCTGAGTTCGCACTTAAACAAGGTGAATGCTAACAGGCAGTACATAGCACTCACCTGATCTCTCATGATGGAAAGAAATGTCCTCTTGAGGAGGATGTAAAACTGGTGAAATCCTGAGGTGGGGAATCCATCTCGGTGAGGGAGGTTGATGCTTTCGTCTGATTCAAGGAGAGAAGTCGTGCAGTTGACCGGCAGTGTGGGAGGAGTTGACTTCCCATCCACTCCATTTGAAGCTCCTGTGTTCAACAAAGAGAGAACCATGCTCATTTGAATGCCACTTGGATGTGGCGTAACATGGCAAAGCAGCAAAAGGCAACTAATGCTGTCACTAAATATTGAGCAACAAAACTTTTGAAAGTATTAAGAAGAATTATAAATATACAACAAGTCCAAAATGGCTGATAATGACATCATAAATATGTTCTGTCAAGTGAAAAGTTACAAAAATAAATTTAATCTATTATAAACCTCATCTAGCAAATTGTTTACTGTTTTATTCCTACAATTTTTAAATATCATTATGGCCAGCTAGGGAACACAGTTGAACTTGATATAGCTGATTTTTTAATTATTCTTCCTCCCCTCTTCATCCTCTCACTGTGTTCTTTCTTGTGTTCCTCAGTTCAGTTCTTATTCGTTTTTATTTAGGGTTTGTTTGCAAACTGCTGATAATCAATTACTCTTCTGAGTGTGACTGTCTTGTGTCATGTCCCATGTAATGCCAGGAGATTTCCCAGAGTTCTCTTTTGATTTTAGTTATCCAATTACTCTTGACTTTTGGAGAGAGGACATAGTTGAGAATCTTTTTGATCAGTCTATCATTGAGGATGTGACCATAGAATTTCAATTCGATTTTTCCAATTTCTCTGAAAGTTTCAGAGTGCCAACACAATTCATGATATTTTCTTTTCATCCACATTCCCTACCTTAAGTTTGGTTTTATGATTTTCCTAACTATTGTCCATTCTTGGAAAATTCCATCTTTAATAAGTGATTTAATTCCAATGCTCAAGGTGCTTGATGTATATATTGCTTAAGGTTTAATTATAGAATTACGTTGTCTTAGTTTTGAATTCTGAGATATAGATTTGTTTTCAATAATTGCCCACACACATCACTAAGTCAATTGTGTTAAAGATTTCTTCTCATGATTCCCTATCCATTTTGAATGTTGACTATCATCATGGCAATGAGTAAGTTGTTGACATCAGCTCCAAAACAGTCCATCAATACTGTGTTAAACTGCACACATAGGTTTTTCAACCATGATATCCTTGCCCTTCCCCATCCATCATGTAATCCATATCCTGCTTGCAATTTTTATGTACCTTTAGGATTACATAGTTGTTACATTTCATAATGTTTTCCATTTCTCATAATATGTACCAAGTATTTTAGTTTTCTTGGTTAGTGACATAAAATTTCTTTTCAACTAATGTAGGGATTTACTAAAAGTGTGAAAGGTACACCTTGACATAAAAGGTATTCCAATTTTGAAAATATTAAGCAATTTCTAAAAACTGTATGACCTTCTAGAGTCTTAAATGTATTCTCTTAGTTGTTCGTATACTGAATAACTTAAGCACTGTAATTAATAGCAACAATGCAAATGGCTATTTTAGTTCCATTGCTTTACAATGCATTGTATTTGATATTTCTACTAAAAAAATTTAATGGTTGTGACAGAAATCTGCCATGAAAGGATCAATAAATGTTTATACAAATATGTCTGAATGTTGAACTATTTATTTTGTAAATTTCACCCTCCTTTGTAAGCTGAAAATGTATTGAAGGCAAAATCATTTTTCCATCTAAGTTTGATTTTCTGGCATAAGACATTGGCTCAAGAATGCAGGAAGAATATGGAAAACCAAATGGTTTAGATTGGTTCTCAAACAGGATGAAATTATTGTTTTAAATGAGTAACATAATCTAAAATACATTTTAGTCCTATGTAAATTTTGTATAAGCTAATTAGAAAGTTACTTGGTACTCACTGGAGACATCTGGCTCTTTCAAAATGTCATTTGAAATACAGGAAGCTTTAGTCTTTGTATTATTGTTAGGATTCCAATTGTTACACTTTCCGTTGTTGACAGCCATTACTAACTTGTGCACATAATCACCATGCTCCCCACAGGCCACCTCCATCACTGTAGGGAAAGAAGAATTACCACTATCAGGGAAGTAATTAGGATGTAAGCAATAATTTAGTTTTTAGGCAATTACCATAAAAGTTATAGTTCTTTGATTAAAGTACATGTTCCATCTTCTAAAAATTGTTTTTGAGCAAAAAATGTTTCTTGATATAATTTAAACATAAAATTGATATGTTTAGCCCAGTGAAATTGAAATGTAGGTATTACCATATTTTTATCAAATTCCTTTAGATATAATAGGGGTTTTACTATAGTGAAGATTGGACTATATTTAGGATACATTTCTGGATAACTATGTAACTATTTTGTACAGAGTTTGATAAGAACTGTAGCATCAGACTTTTTTGTTCCATTAACCTCTTTGGGGTCTGCCAAAAGCCCCAGGGTACTTCGTAACTTATGTCTTTAATCCCCCATTTCTCACTCAACAACCCCCGACTCTTTCCTGTACATAACTACCACACGAACTTTTTAACAATTAACCATTTAAAATTTTACACAAAATCGTCAACAATAAAACAACAGGCCAGATGTTACAGTACATGTACATGAAAGTTATTTTTCAGCTACTCATCCAAAATTTCATCCAGTGATAAGTGTTTTCTATATGTTATAATCAAACTAACTAAACTTAGGACATCAATACTAAAAAAAACCTAGCTTTGTACATTACCAATCATTTAATTATTTAACTATGAGTTTCCTAATTCCCATTTCAAGACAAATTGCAAGTGTAGAATAAGCATGAATTAAAAAATTTACTTTTTTACAGCTCTGATTCCACTCTATTTGTTTTAAACTACGAATGTATTTGAATAAATTGAATCCCTTAAAATTTTTAAATGAAAAGTATTTAAAAACCATAATCAATAATTAAAAACAAAACTGTAAAAAAGATTAATGTAGTACAGGTGACAGTAGTTACTTTATATACAGTTAAACTTCCATAATTCAAAGTGCCAAGGGGAAGAGGAAAAAATTGGAATAATGAAAACTGAGTTATAGAGTATACATATTAGTACATGAAAGCCAGAAGGGACTGAAAATAAAATTGAATTAAAGAAAATTCAAATTATTGGAATGTGAATTCTGGAAGTTTTGGCTGTATTTATTTTTTTATATTAATTCATTCATCTGAAATATAATGGCAAGGGAAAATGTCTTGAGGGAACACAGTCCCATTCTTCTTACCAAAGTCTGCTGGATTGTGATAGCTAGGGCAGTCCAGACCCATTGATGAGAGGAATGGCACAAGGCCAGGAATAGAGCCTTGGTAGATACACTGCCCCTCAGCCAGCATGAAGAGGTGATCAAACTTCTCAAAGAGACGTGCGCTCGGCTGGTGTATTGTGCAGACGATCGTCCTGCCTCCCTTGGCCAGAGACTTCAAGAGTGATATGCACTGGAAGCATGAGGAGCTGTCCAATCCACTGCAAAGAAGAAAGCATAGAGTTGCTGTGATCATCCAATTAACCCATAGGCTGCGGAATATATATATCTACATTTTGGCATGCGACTGTAGAGAATAAGGGCCATACATATGACTGCTGCCTTCGAACCTTCCCCAGACCCTCTCCAAATTATATGGTCTGACCTTCCTAAAAAGGTTCAAATGGGCACACTTTCTTATTTTCCCAGAATAGGGCCCCCCTTTCCAGTACCGTTTATAATGGTTCATGACTCTCTGGCGAGTTTGACAAATGCATTCCTATCAGTCGATATTTAGGAAATTCTCTTCTGACCCACCCCCATCATTTCCCCCAGTTGTCTCTGAGTTTTGGTAGAATTCTGGTTATAAATCAAAGTACATATGTACTGTTTGATAACAAATGAATCAGAAATTATCAAGGAAAATAAATATGGAGCGAATATTTGGATATATTTCTGCAGGAAATATTTTCACTATGGTCAATAGTATCTCCACTTCCCCCCTTGGAGGGATATGGGCGACCTAAGTGAATAAGGGCCATCCTAAGTCTGCTACCCATTAAACCTTTTCCAGCACTAGAGGAGAAGAATGCTGTGGCTACTTTTCTCCTGCAAACAGCCGTCACAAAAGAACAAGGCTGTCCACAACAGGATTAAATGATGACTGTCAGGTATCATTAAAGATGCCTCATGAAACTCAGTTGTTTCCTTTGCAGCATGGTTTCAAATCTGTTGATGGCAAATTCTAGTGGAAATTCTCATTTTTACAATTTAAAAAGGAGTGGTAGGAAGTATATGATGCAATTCATACAAGTATATGTGAACGGCAAAAGGATCATTCAACATTACTTGTCAGTTGGTATGAAGAGTAATGTTGGACAGTAGTTTACCATGTTGATTTTTTATAGTGACGCATTTTTCAAGCAAGGCCATTCATAGAGTTACTAATGAAAAAAAAATTTTTTGATGTAACATTTTGGTCACATCATTAATTATGAGAGATTATCAATAAAGAGTTTATCATAAATTTTAACAATAGTAAAGTAAATAAAGTAAATATTAACACCATTGTTAGTAATAAATATACTTTGCACTTTTCCACAGATTTAAGGACTCTGTGGAAAAGTACAAAGTATATTTATTCCTAACATGGATATTTACAACTTCCACGAAGTGAAGCCTGATACAGTTTATTATATTAATACCACCGCAGCCATTGTAAGAAAATTTCGTAGAATAATGTTGAGAGCATTATCAGAAATATTAAGAATTTCACTGGGTGCCACCCACTCATTGATAACAGAAAAATTTCACATGAGGCATGCTTTTACATGGTGGGTTTCCAGAGTGCTCTTACATGAATGACAAGACATTTATTTAAATGCAGATTTTTTTCTCAAATGTGAAGTGTATGCTTAATTCTTTATATGATCCCTTTAGCCCCTGAAATTTGCAGGCAGGCAAGCAAGAAATTTGCAGCCAGGTAAGGAGATTGCATGC
This sequence comes from Rhinocypha anisoptera, assembly GCA_011762765.2. NCBI lineage: Eukaryota > Metazoa > Arthropoda > Insecta > Odonata > Chlorocyphidae > Rhinocypha > Rhinocypha anisoptera. The sequence continues at coordinate 5,017 of WURS02062023.1, read as the reverse complement.
ACTCACCTAGTAGGTTCATCAAAAAACATGACAGGTGGATTGTTGACCAGCTCGAGGGCAATGGAGAGTCGCTTCCTCTGACCCCCTGAGAGACTAGCAGTTCGAGTATTGCAGCACTCTACCAACCCAAGCATCTCCACGATCTCTTGAACCTGTTATCATGAAGTAGATAGAGAGTAAAGTGAAAGAGTGTAGGTAGAATAAGCTACCAAAGAGCTTTCACAAAAGAAAGATATTACTTTCAACTAAACTGTGACTTATTTATTGTAGTCTCTCATGTTACATTCTACAGATGAGGCAGTCATTTAGAGAATTAAAACCTATGTCTTTGAATTTTTATCAAAGATTTCAATTATAAATTAGTGATTCAGTTATAAGTGGAGACCCAAGAAAACTTTGATTATTAGAGTAAAAAATTAGTGGATAAGAAAGGTGAAAGTTTTATGTTAAAGTAGGAAAATTTCTTAAGTGATTGGAAGACTAGTGTCCAGAATTATATCAGAGGAGCATATTTTAGGTTTATCAATGGGAATAAATTTGTTTCATAATACTGTGTTAACATGAAATAAATGCTCTTGACAAGAAACCTATGCTCAGCCCTGTCTTAGGTTGATAAAATCTATAAATATGTCAGAGTGAAAAAGACTGACTAATAAGAACCCTTGAAAAATTGAAATTCATCATGTCACATTTTACATTGTCATCCTAGCTGCCTTTAAAACTGTCAAAAACAGAGGGGTCACATTTCTCTTTCATCACTTTTAATATCTGCACAGATTTTCATTTGCCATTTACAAGACTGGGGTTTCCAGTGTCACTAGTAGTCTAAATGGCATGAGGGGTAGTGTGAGACAAGAACTCGGAGCAGCCCCCTCATCATCTCCACCCACTCACCACAAGCTGCTTGTCACTACTGTGCATCTCCTTGCCCAGTTTCAGATTGGCTGACACCGTCATGGCCTCCTGCACTGTCAAGTGAGGCAACAACTCATCATCTTGCATGATGTAACAGGACATTTTTCGGAATCGTCGCAGGTTCCTCTCCTTCCCATTCACTGTTATTGTTCCAGTGAGATGAGATGATGTTCTACGTGGGAAGGAACAGATGATACTGATGATTAAACACACCACCATTACTCACTAAAGCATATAGTCATGTAAGAGTGCCATTTCATGATAGTCCACATATAGTTCATCTACTACCACCCTTCTACTCAGCCTGACTCATTACCACTCATGCTTTTTATGTAAATTTTGTAGTTGTGTAAAGTGCTATTTTATTTAGTGAACACCATAATCTCCTTCCACAAAGTAATTCCTGAGATATAGAAGTACTCTGCTGATGGCAAGATGTTTAGCATGCACTCTAAAGGTTAAACTATTGTGATGCATTAGGAAAAACATTGAATTTTAATTCATGCACATTAAGATGGAAGTGTCCACTTTCAAAAGAAAAATAGATTATAAAAAGAAAAGAAAAAGAAATAACAAAAAATGATTTTTTAAACTAAGACATAGGAAATTCCCAAAATAATCATGACAGTTCTGGGAGTACCCACCAAAAAATCGGTGGCACTCAAAGGTTTTCTTCATTATTATTATTTACTGTGATATGTGATAATAGATGATACATACAATCTCATTTAATGAGGTCTCTCATGAGTACATGTGGCATTTCACACCTCTACTGAAGAAGAAGAAGCAACAAAGAGAAAAAAGATGTCCAGTACTCACTTGTATCCAGCCAGGATGTTCATGAGGGTACTCTTCCCAGCACCAGAGGGGCCCATTATTGCTGATAGCTCACCTGATCGGAACCTGCCATTGATACACTTTAGTAGAGTCTTGTATCCTAGAAATGGTGACAGAAAATAATGGGTAAATACTTTCCAATGGCCACATCTATAACTGAGATGTTACTCAGGTCCAAAATGAAGATTAGGGTGGGATCATCTTGAAATATAAAGATTAATCAGCAAAAAGAGACATATGCACACATATTACTATAGAGATCCTAAATAGCGCTGTATTGATTAATTGTGTCCAAGAATTTAAAAAGAAGAAATGTGAATATTAACCAAAAGCATTTTCAGTTTGGCATATGATACCTTTCTCTGAATCTCATTGCTCGGTATGCCTTCTCTACAACACAGTCATCAATCAAAGAAGTGAATCATAGTTCCCAGAGGAAAAATTCTCTTAATATCTCTTCCTGAATATTGTAATTTAATAGATGAATCCACATTTATTAGCAATGTTGAAGTATCATTTTTCTCAAAAAGAAATGACTCTGTTCTGATAAAAACTGGAGTGGACTAGACACTTTATTAGGAACCAAACTGGTTGTAATGGTTGTAATCCTCCATTAGCTAATCTCTAAAGACTCCTATAGCAATATTATGGTCAACTGATGACCATCAATGGGGAGAAAGTATTTGGAGATTCTTGACAAAGATAGAACAGTGATAAAGCACTGTTCCAAGTCATGTGACTACTACATCAAAATTTGCCAAATCTTTGAAAAAATATGTGGTGTTCAAGGGTGTAACTGCAAGTATATTTTTAGATTCCTTAAGATCTCCAAACCCACTTGATGAATTGGGGATTGTATGATTGTCAGGTTTCCTTCCATTGAAGTGTGAGGTTATACCTGTCGACCAAAGAAATGAAATGATGAAATTTAATCTAATTAATGTACACAAACTTGCAGTATTAATTAAATTCATTCTCTGTAAACTCTGGGATCAGCATATTTAGTTTCCCATTGCAACTTTTTAATAATTTTTACTTCCACTTGTCAAACTGCATAATGCTGTGATGTGCCTTGAAGTAATGAACTCTGTCTAGCATTTATTTCAAAGTTCATAAATTGATTCTATAAGTGAACAATCTATTACCATATTAGATTTTGGTACAGATGATATTTTTATGTAAAATATTTTGATGGTTATATTTTATCACTGTTGAGAGTACTTAAGCCAAAAATTTGCTGAAAGCATTTTTCTGCTGTTTGTATTTTGTGTGTGCATATCATTTTCACAAAGTTTTTGTCAACTATCTTTCATAGATAATAAATCCTTACATACAATATGGTAGATCTTATTTTTCTAAATGTAAATTAGGACGAAGATCTGGATTATCCAATCCTGGTATAATATACTATTCATAGGTTTATAATGACTATTATATTTTTGAAAAACACCAAAATATGAAGACAGTATTTACTTTTGGAGTTCACTGGCTTGGTTACTTGTTGCTGTACCCTAAGTATCTATGAGATATGAGGGGTGAGCTATTGGCTATGGAATGAGATTGAAGGAAGAAACCTTTAGCCAGTATAAGGAGTGGACTAGAGACTCCTTTCTAGGAGGCAAATCATGCAGAATGGTGAACCTGACTTTGACTGGTACAGTGCTTCATCACTGTACTATCCTTTGTCAAGTCCTGACTGGTTTGTATCATAACAAGGAGACCCTGATTCACCACTTACGTCGGCTGCATGTTTCTTCCTTTAATCCCATTTCATAGCAAATATCTCACCCCTCATATCTCTCTTACATCATCACCACTGTCAGGTGGGCAGGCAGGCCAAACTCTCAATAAAGACAACTGAGAGGGAATGGGAACATGGGAACCTTCCTCACCTCTCCTCCTCCCCTCAGAGACAGAGTGCGAGAGACTGGTGAATTCAATGTCCACGGGAGGTCGCTTGGGCAAGTGGGTCAGCATCCTCGTCTGCAGGAAGGCGTTGGGGACCTTCTTGGCCAGGGCACCAGTGCTCCCTCCCCCGCCACCCGTGGCTCCGACCCCTGCCAGTGGGAGGCCCACGCTGCTGCTGTTGGTGAGTCCAGATGACCATGGGAAAAGGAGAAAGTGTTCACATTATGTATCACATCACCTCTGTACGTTCATGGAGGGTGCATGGTTGCCCCATCCATTCCAACACCAAGTACCCATCAACACTAAATGTAATGCTGCCAAATTAGTGTGGTGGCACACTACAATATCTGTGGAAACACGAATTTCATCAAAAAATTTAAAATTCTTGAAATACACTTTTTCAGTGTAGGTAAGAGAAAAAATATTCCCAGACATGGTACCATTATTTTCACATATACAATAGAAACATCCTCCTGTCCATTTTCTTATCATAGATATTTATGCATCCCTCCACCTCCTGAGGGTTTAAAGCATAAAAAATACGCTTTTGGAGGTACCTAGTCATGTGGGGATAGCAGGAAATGAATTAGTAGACAGCACAGCCAAAGGACCCTCAACAAGACAAACTTTGACATCGACCTAGTTCCATATAGTGACATCAAATCATATCTGGAAACATTCCTTCTCAAAAGTTAGCTATTTTCTTGGGAATTCCTAATGGATGGATAAGTAAGCTATGTATCATCAGCCTGAGAACCAAAGTTAGGAAGTCATCTGTCAGAAATAGTCGGAGGGAGGAAGAAGTAATTTCGAGGCTGAGGATAGGCCACAGAAGCTTGACACTTGCATACTTGCCCTCCATCCCCAGGATCCCTCCTCATTTTAACAACTGTGGCTATGCCCTAACTATAAGGCACCTTTTGACAGAATGTCAAAAATTGCCACTTTGAGAGGAAAATATAGCATACAAGGGGAGTTAGAGGTCATTTTAGGGGATTAGTTAACAACACTAACTATGGTTTTAATGTTTTCAAAAGAAGTTGACATCTACTATAGTATTTTAGGAAATATCAAAGTATTTAATTGAATTTATTGTAAATATTTTATAGTAACAGAAAAATGTCCCCCATAAGGCATTGGGGTTTTTTGTCCAAAAGGGATTTTTTCCTATATTTGAAGTGTTGCTAAATGACCATATACCTTGACCATCGAAAGAAGACTTTTGACCGTTAAATTTCCAGCCAATCGGCCGTCACCTACCATGAAGTATAGTCAGATAGTCTCTCTCACATTCCTTGTGTGAGAAATAGAGAGAGGGTTATAACAAATGCGTAACGAAAAAAACATGGCGCGTTTA
>WURS02062013.1:7500-10650 GCA_011762765.2 Rhinocypha anisoptera | reverse complement strand
GGGAGAGAGGGAGAGAGAGAGAGTGAGTAAGTGAGTGAGTAAGAGAGAGAGAGAAAGTGAGTAAGTGAGTGAGTAAGAGAGAGAGAGAGAGAGAGAGAGAGAGAGAGAGAGAGAGAGAAAGAGAAGAGAAGACTATGTATGGTAAACCATAAAAAAACCGACATGTCTACTTGACCAGTTTTAGGCATCATAAACAGATACACATAACACAGAACAAAACCAGAATCATTAAAAATACGAAAAAAAAGCTTAACAAACACAAAAATCAAAACGACCATCATCATGATGACAGTCGTTATTTGAGCTACGACCAACAAATGCTCTCTCTCTCTCTCTCTCTCTCATTCGCTCCCTCTCTTGATCTCTCTTTTGCTCTCTTTCTTTTTCATCCTCTCTCGCTTTCTCTCTCTCATTTGCTTCCTCTCTCTCTCTTTTGCTTTTTCCCTCCTTTGCGCGCTTTCTCTCTCTCTCTCTCTTTCTCTTATTTGAGACGTTTCCCATACCCGCCGGAATCGTCGGTGAAGTCTAATCAGCATGGTACGATCGATGCCTCTGACACAGATGTGTCCAAGTGGTTCCTCTTTATTCCATGCTGACGATGGCACACGCACTCATACATTAGGAAAGAGAGAGAGAGAGAGAGAGAGAGAGAGAGTCACAGAGGGAAAAAATACGCATACAGGAAACACTTGTCTCGCCAGCAATGCCATGAATATCAAATATCACCATGAAGAAAAAACTGCATAGACACACAGAGAGAGAGAGAGAGAGAGAGAGAGAGAGAGAGAGACACACACACACAAAGCTACTTACTTTGCATTCCGACACTCCTCCTTCTTTCTCCTACCCTTCCATGGTAAAGCTACCCTTTTGTTCATGCTTGTTTGAATTGGAAATTTTTCTAACATGTAAAATAAAATAATAAAAATAAAAAATTTGCTCGGAATATGACGATGAAGAGAGTGAGAGAGCAAAACACAATGGTGCATAGAGTGGAAAGGTCAAATTATTGAACGGATCAGAGAATACATGCTCCTATAACGTATACACGAACATGTAGAAAAAAAATTGTTGCCTCAAGACATGTGAGTGAGTGTCAGTGAGAGAGAGAGAGAGAGAGAGAGAGAGAGAGAGATAGAGATAGAGAGAAAGAGAGAAAATGAAAGAAAAACTTTAAAAACTCGACACACAAAAAACATTTATTTACGAGAAAACTAATAACTTAGCCACTTAGGCAACACAACTTGTGTATGTTGCATCTGTTTGGCACCAAGTGGCACTAATCCCAACACTAGACTTGACATGTTAGTCAAAGTCATCTGGCGGATTAGAGAGAACAGTATACTTAATCTAGTACACAATCTTTTTCTTTTTTTCTCTCTCTCTAAGGTATCTTGAACTTTTAACGCAGAACAGATTTGCTCGCGTGTCGTGTAGAGTGTCATAGTGTAATCAAGAGGTCAAGCCAACTGTCATTGGCCTTTTTGTTGTCCTCGTTAATCCGCAATGCCTTTCAATTAATCTTTATTTATATATTTTATTCTTTTTTTGCTCCCTGTCCACAACACAATCGTAGTCACTGTGTAGCAATGCCAATGCCAATAGTGACTCCCTCGCAAACACTCACTACTCTCTACTGCCCATTTTGCCCATTGAAGACACTGATCATGAGAACGAGAAATACGATATTTCTCTTTTTTTAATGTGAGTTGGCTCATTAAATTTGGAACCATTTGCCAATGCCAGGAGCAGTGATGGTGAATGGTGGTTTGAACAGTGCAAGCTAACTTTGGTTGGAAACTTCAACTCTAGTTCTTGCTCGATGGCCCACTATTGGAATAGTGTATATACCAGAGAGAGAGAGAGAGAGAGAGAGAGAAGAGAGTGAGAGAGGTAATGCGATCGGAGATGATGCCAATTGCAATCATCATAAACAGGGCTATAAGGACACACACAGTGACTCGACACTAGCCATAAGTATAAGAGACCAGTACCAGAGACTGTGTGTCAGGAGGGACAATATTTTCTTGGTCTATTCTACTACTACTGCTACTCTTGCCCGTCAGCTAGTCTACTGGTGCAATGGCTCATTCGGGTCGATGCACACCATAACTGGCCTCTCTAGTCTCTCTCTCTCCCTCTCTCTCTCTCTTTTCCTCACTCTCATTCTCTCTCTCTTCTCTCACTTTCTCTCTCTCTCTCTCTCTTTATTTCTCTTTTTCTTTTTCTCTTTTCCCTGTCTCTTATTATCTCCCTCTCTTATACTTTCTCTCTCTTTTTCTCTTTCTTCTTCTCTCCCTTTATTTCTCTCTTTTTTCTTATTATCTCTCTCTCTTATACTTTCTCTCTCTTTTTCTCTTTCTTCTTCTCTCCTCCTCTTTCTTTTACTTCTCTCTCTCTCTCTCTGCTCTAGGCCTCAATAAATCATTGAGTTAATTCATGCACAATTTAAATTCGATTCACTTCGATTTGTGAAGACCAAGCCAAGACAAAAAAAGCAAAAAGCCAAGCGCAAGTCCAAAAGTCTCCCCATTTGGGTCTGTTGGTGTCATTCTGGTAGCGTGTGTCTTGATGGTCTTGACTTTCCTCTTCCTCCCCGGCCTAAGATCTCTTTGCAATGCCATTAGCCAAAGCGTCACTCGGGGGTCCATTATTCAAATTAGCGACGGCGTGTGTGTGTGTCTGTGGGGGAAGAATGGGGAAAAGAAAGGAGGCTATGTGGATGGGTGGCATTGTGACAATGGGTCACGACAGCATCTTGTGTCTGGACAGCTCACGTTCGTTCCGGGTGCCATCCAAACGCATCCGCATTGACACATAAATCCTTTCCCTCGGAGGTGCCATTAGGCAAAGAGAGAAAGAGAGAGAGAGAGAGAGAGAGAGAGAGAGAGAGAGAGAGTGAAGCTCTTGAGAGTCTCTGTTAGGCCATGTTGTCTGTCTGTTTGCCGTCCGAGTGGCCTGTCCACTGGCAATTAGACTTGCACTGAGACAACGAGACCAAGAGAGAGAAAGAGAAAAGTAAGAGAGAGAGAGAGAGAGAGAGAGAAAGAAAGAGAAAGAGATAGAGAGACTGAGAGAGAGAGAGAGAGAGAGAGAGAGAGAGGTGCGTGCGTACCCCGGACCGCCAAATCACTCATCAATAATTGATCA
>WURS02062013.1:0-2500 GCA_011762765.2 Rhinocypha anisoptera | reverse complement strand
AGCTCAACAGTCTTGGTCTCAATAGCCCAATTCAAAAGTTTACAAATTGTCTCCGGATCAAACGTGACAAAGTTACCAGTCATCACAAAACGTAAAAATTCAAAGTAAGCCGGAAAGTGTCTCTTGAAATCTTCTTTTTCGTAGCTCATTTCAACTTCCGCTTGACCTTTCCAAACTTTCTTGAATAATTTGGCAAGGTATGGAGAACTTTCCAAAGCTGTTTGTTTTCGCAAATAGATTTGTTTTCCGTTGACACAAATTTTAAAATCCGAAGTAGCCGGATTATTGAAGTCATGACTGAAGGCGCGATTGATGATTTCCAGTGGTAGTTTAGTGAGTTCCGGTGTCTCGGCCCAATCACCGTACAGTGCGCATGCGTCGGCCATTGAGGTAACTTTGCTATAAATCTCCACACCTTCTTGTGGATTCCACACCAACAAGCCGGTTGAATGTTGAAGCATAAAGCGTTCACTGTGATGAAAGATGCGTTGAAAGATGTGTCTATGCGCATGCGTCAATTCGGTGATTGCACGACAACACAGAGAGTCAATCTCGAACTCGTTGTCAAACCAAAAGTGGTAGATCAGTCCTTGAGAGGTTTGAACAAGAAAGTCTTCGTGGCCCAGTGAAACCGAGGCAATTCTAAACAAAAAGAATTGTGTAAGTATTTAGATTGACACAAATAGTATTTTAATCTGCAAAGATTACTATTTACTACTACCTATTTTTAAAATGTGTTGTGATGTGATGTCATAAAAATGTCACAAAAACAAAGTAAAGCGCATAGTCTGAATAACTGACTTTTGACCATCAGAAAACGCTGCAACGTGGGTTGATAGATTTTAATTAATTATAAGCGATTAACAATCTAAATTTCCCAGAAAACCATTTTGAAGTGTTCTAAACTTAGCCAATAGATGGCGCTTTTATTTTACAATAAACCAGAGCTGTTAACGGGGGTTCGGGTAAAAATTTTTAATTGTTAATTTCCATAGACTGGTCGCCACCTAGCGGCGAACTAGAGAATCTAATTAACTTTCACTGTGCTTTAAAACAATTTTCACCCGGACCCACGATAACAGCTCTGTAGAAATTCAAGGCTGTTAACGGAGATCCTGTTAAAAATTTTAAATTGTTAAATTTTATAAACTGGTCGTCACCTAGTGGCGAACTGGAGAATCTAATTAACTTTCACTGTGCTTTAGAACAATTTTCACCCAAACCTCCGTTAACAACCCTGCGGGTTTATTTTAGAGGTACGAGGGAAAATTGCTTTAAAGAACTGCAAAAGTTAACTAGATTTTCCAATTTGCCGCTAGGGGAGAGTTAACAAAAAATTATCTTTTGGTGGCGCCATCTTGTGAGACAACTTTAAAAGGTTTATTTTAACTCGTTTCAATCCGAATTTTTTTACTATTAGTCATTCAAATTCTCTTCAATAACAACTCCAAAAAGTGCATAATTCTGCTACATAATAATTTTAATCAAAATTGTTTTTTTATACAATTAATATGATTCTCGAGTTTTTTTAAAATTATTTTTGTTATAATTTAAACTTAATCACATTTGAAAACTTAATAATTACACATTTGTTTGTCAAGTTCAAGTTTATCAAGGTCTAGATCTTCATTTCTTTTCTCCTTGGAGTTTCTTGAAGATGAAGATGATGTAGGATAGATAAGAAAGAGAGACAACTGAATCCCGGAGATAAGAGTGCAGATAGCGTTGGGCAGCTGTACAAATGGGTCACCAATGAGGTGTCCATAGGCACACCAGGTGACACTGGCCAGGAATTGGGACAGGATGAGACCGAATGGAAGCGACTCGGTACTGCGGCTTGTGATCACACCAAACACCAGTGCCATTGGTGAGGCACAGAAAAGGAGAGAGCTGAAGCAAGCCAATGGGCCAATCACCAACTCGGGACTCGTTGTATATCTAACACAAATTATTTTTGTGGGTAAATAAGTTTTTTTCCTAAATTGGCCGGATTAATATTTTCCTGAAATATAGGGAAAATCGTCACCTATATCTCCTGTTATATTGATAGCAAATACAAAATTTGGTTGTTTTTTATGCCCTATTCTATACTTAGACAATTTTATGTTCTGCTATTTTGCACTCGGCCATTTTGCACTGTAACAGTTAAGCTACTTCCATTGTGCTTAACCGATTCGAATTCAACTTTCGATGTTGTGATTCGAATCCTTAGCTGATTCAAATCTAACTTTTTGTGTTTGAATTTTATTCCGATTCGATTCGAATGTTGTACATAACTCTTCAAATCAATTAAAACTTTCAAACTTTTCCAATTCTCACTCAATTCGATTGTAGTTTTTTAAAATATCTCTTCGAAATGTGATAACTCGAGTTTGACCTCAGCAGCACTGTCACCGTTTTTTTACAAATGACATGGGCCTTCTTGTAAAATTTATCAAAACTAACAAGTAAATATCCCACTGGTGACATATTGAGCAATGCAGTGGATCACAGCCATTGC
>WURS02062002.1:0-10650 GCA_011762765.2 Rhinocypha anisoptera | reverse complement strand
GAGCGATAACTGGACTGATTTAATGGTTGTTTGTGTGCTACTATATATAATTGGGGGTAAGCATTGTTGGCCACTGCTACAAAGCAGAGTATACTGCGTAGCTTTCCCAGGGCATAAATCTAACATTGTTTACTTCTCTCTATGTAAATTCGAAGAGTAAGACTTGAGGAAACACTGTATATAAAATATTTATTTTTTAGCCGACCCAAGTCAAAAGAGGCAACCGCTGAGATACGTCGCCTCGTTAACCAGCTTCCAGAATCTTGGGATTGGCGTAATGTGAACGGAGTAAACTATCTTCCACCTGTGCGCAATCAAGGTATGTGTACTTCATTTATATCTCCAGCAAAATATCTAAATATATATATATTGTCTTTCTAGGAAAATGTGGCAGTTGCTACATCTTTGCCTCAATGGAGACGCTTGAAGCGAGAATTCGCATCCAAACCAACAACACGCAGAAACCCATTTTCTCAGTGCAATCCGTCTTGGACTGTTCACACTACTCGCAAGGCTGTGAGGGAGGATTTCCTTATCTAATTGCGGGAAAGCATGCTCAAGACTTTGGTGTGATTGGCGAAGAATGTAACCCGTACACTGGAAAGAGGGCGGAGTGTTATCAAAACAAGTCAAGCACATGCCAACAAAAGTACTTTACATTTGACTATCACTACATCGGTGGCTACTATGGTGGGTGCAGTGAGGAGGCGATGATGTTGGAACTGGTTCACAATGGTCCCATTGCGGTTGGCTTTGAAGTATACCCCGATTTCAGGGCCTACAAGAGTGGTGTCTATGAGCACAAAGCTAAACACCTCGAATTGCTAGGTGTTGACGTCAAGGGTGACTTTAACCCGTTCGATGTGACCAACCATGAAGTGATGTTGGTGGGCTATGGCAAGGATCCTGCTTCGGGCATGAAATACTGGATTGTGCAAAACAGTTGGGGTGAAAAGTGGGGCATGGATGGCTTTTTCTGGATTCGCCGTGGCACCGATGAGTGTGGCATTGAGAGTCTGGCTGTCTCAATCACTCCAATGCCTGTTTGAATACAGTATTTCCCCCTCGAATGGTTCAAATTCGAGAATTGTTCTAAATTTTCCTTTAATCACCAAAAAAACTTGTATAATGACTCAAATTTTGCTTATTGCTAATAAATTTATTGTACAAATGAATGTTTTAATTTTTTAACATGTATTTTGAAAATTTGCCAATTACTGATCAGAAGCAATTTGAATAAGGGAGAAGACTGTACTTGTATTTGAAATTCTATTAGTATTGTATAAAAAAGAGATCGCAGAAAAAGCCAACCCTGTGTATTCAAATAGGAGAGTTTAATGGGAAGTTTCTTGCTACAAAATAACTATCAAAGTAACGTTTTTCTAAAAACTTTCTTTCAAGGTTAGCTATTCATACAATATCTTTCCTATATAAAATATAAAATAGGAATGAAAGAAAGAATAAATTGTAATTTTTAAATTAATTTTTTTGTTGTTTGATTGCCTATTAGGCGAGGTAAACAATAGAAATTTTTCAAAAAAACGCATTTTGAAGTGTTCTAAACTTAGCCAACAGATGGCGGTTTTTATTTTTATGCAAACTTATTTATGTAAATCTAAAACTTGACACACCACCCAACTTCTATTGATAGTATAGCATGATAATAGCGCGATATATTAAGTTGGCTAAGTTTAGAACACCCCAAAAACGTGAAGTTTGAAAAGTTTTTCATAAATGTTTGCCTCGCCTATTGATTACCTCTTTTGTCACTTTGCCAAATCCACTGTTGAGTTTTTTTTCAAAATAACGGATTTAATTATTAACCAAACAAACAAACCGGAAGCAAACCCAAGTACTATCAAGCCAACGTGTACATGTGTAATTAATAAAAAAAGTTTTCAAGATTCAAAACTAACCCAAGTGGTGTTAGAAAATAAATAAATAAAATAAAAAAATCCACTGTCTCTTAGGAAACCGAGTCTCTCCAAAAACATGAAAGATATCATTAAACAAAGCTAGTCTAGTAAAAAATATTTTAAGTTTATTTATTTCAAAGCACGTAAAATGTTTTTTCCTTTTGGTTAATTTAAAAAATCTTCAGTGAGTGATTTTGTGAATGAGTGAGTGAGAGAGAGAGAGAGAGAGATATTATCACATAACAGTCATTACCAAACTCCAATACGCATGCGCATAAACATGACAGAGATAACGAAAAATCATTAACAATTGGTGAAAATTAAGCTTCAACACAAAACTGTCACTCGTTAGAGAGTTTCTATAATTGCGTTGATATGTGATTTTGAGCATTTTTCTCTGTTCTCTCTCTTGGGCTCTCTCTCTCTCTCTCTCTCACCCATTTTCAACCATGGTGAATACGAAGACTTTGGCAGAGAAGAAGAAAGGACGAAACCGTCGATCCACCACGCCACCAGGTGACCCCAATGATCCGAATCAACCCGGGGGGTCAAACATGGCCAGAGCAGCTAATCCGCCCGTAGAGGCTAATCCACCCATAGAAGCCAATCCACCCGTAGAAGCCAATCCACTCATAGAAGCCAATCCACCCGTAGAAGCTAATCCGCCTGCGCAGGCCAATCCAATCCGACCGAACATTCTACCATTCGGAGACAACTTCAACTTTCGAATGATAGACGATTCTCCCGCAGACGAAAGCTTAGTGATGAGACATTCGAGGCGGCCTAGTTCCAATCTGACTCGATCTAAAAGTGTTCCGGCATTGTTTGTTCCTGACCGGGACGTACAGGTTGAACGTCCGATTCGTCCTAACACTCTTCCTATAAGTCATCTTAATTATATGATGCGGGAGTACAGGTAAGAGATGTAATTTTATTTGTTTCTCTCTCTTTCTCTTTCAATCTTTTTCATTCCTTCACACATAGTCAAATAAGTAACGTGTTATGATTTGAATACTTATTCGATTCAAATAGAAATTGCTGTGTTATAATTTATATTTCTATTTGAATTCTAACAATTTCTATTTGAATCGAATGAGAATTCAAATCATAACAAATTCGAATTGAATCGGTTAAGAATTCGAATCATAACAACAACAGTTAGATTCGAATCGGATAAGAATTTGAAGTAATTTAGAGTTTAAATCTTACTACGCATGTCCTGTTAGAATTGAATCGAATCAGTAAGCAATTCGAATTCAAGCAACATAAACAAACTCACTTTCACTCACACACTTATCTTATTTTGATTTTTTTGGTTTAAAATTTTTACAAAAAACGCACTCGATTTATTATTAATATATACACAATCTATACACAATATATACACATCTAAACAAAAATGTAAAAAGTTTGAATCGAATCGAATAGAATAAAAATTTGAATCATAACACTGAAAGTTTAATTTGAATCCATTAAGAATTCGAATTGGTTAAGAGTTCTAATCTTACTGCGCATGCGCATTTCGAATCGAATCAGTATACAATTCGAATTCAAACAACAACATAAACAAACTCACTCTCACTCTCACACACTTGTATTTTTTATTTAAATTTCACTCACTTTACTTCTCTTTCTCACACTCACTCACTCTCTCTCTCTCTCTCTCACTCTCTCCAAATGTAGAGTTATCGACTGGGAGCTAGTGCCTCAAGAAATTCATCGACACCTGAGTGTACCCTCAGGACTTCGGCTGTCCCTCAGTGAAGAAGAGTTTGCGTACCGCCAGATTCATCCCTTCTTTCCCTGTCTCATGTACTTCTTCGCCCTGGTCTGCGAATGCTGCCACTGTATTTCACGAAACACGAGTGAAAGTGCTGATGATCCATTTCTTACTCATACCAGGAAACGTGATTAATAATCCAATTATCATCTTTATACTATCAAAAAAATGCTCAAACACACAACTTGACTTTTTCAACTCATCAGTAGATCACATTTTTAAAAACTCCAATATTTTTTTAGCTTTTTATTACGAAACTTTGTATACATAAAACGATATTTTACTACTATTTGAATTTTACTACTTTTTTGATGTAATTTTATAGTGACAAATAAACTAAACAGTAAAATGAGTTACATTGTTAATTTGAACAATTCCAAAAATAGAAGAATGAAACGCCAAAAAGACCAACAAGTAAAGCATAAGATAAAGTTTTTGTACGTTTTTTAACAATGGGGTTTTGGTTTTGGTCAAGATCATTGTTGTTGGAGAATTCCACTCGGAGAGCATTGGTGATCTTCTGCGCTGTGATTCGAGATTCCTTGGCCACAAATTTCAAAATACTATCAATCACTACTTGACGTTCATTAGGAGGGTTTTCTCTGGTTGCAATGCGCCGCCAGATACGACCGAGAAGAGTTTCAGTGGGAACTGTTACATGATCTGCCAGTTCAAGATAGTAGGTACAATTGGCCATCGTCAAGTTCGAGTCGAGATTGCGCACAATGATTGGCCAATACTCAGATTGGGTCAACTTGGCCGAACCATTGAACTCGTGAGTGGTGATTCGGTGAAGACAATAGTCACGCAGGTAAGAAGTTTTGCTCTCCATAGCCAATGCCAGTAGTTGATCGATCCACCATGGTTCAATCACACCAATCACACCTGTGTGCAAGTAACGCAACCATGTAAACCAAACGGCATACTCTGAGGTGATCCACTCGGAGCAATCTAGGTCAATCTGGGTAGCCAAGTATGGAGAACGTCGTGTGGCCAATTTCTTGTTGAGATAGATTGGATTGTCATTTGAGCAATAGAGGATAAAATCCGATATGGTTGGATTGTTGAAGAAATACTCTTTGGCTATATCATCGATGGCGTATCGTGGGAGATTGGTGATCAAGGGTGTTTCCTGTGGATTGACGTAAAGAGCGCATGCGTCTGCCATCGAACTGTGAGTGGTGTAAATCACCTGATCTTGCCGAAGAATTGCAGCCTGTTCGGAGACCAACCTGAGACAAATTTGATGGCCTATTCTGACTCCAGTTAGCACAGGTATTGTTAATTCCACGGGATCGCAGTGGCATGTATTCTCGATATCATAATAAAATCGGTAGATGCAACTGTTGGAAGTGAGTGAGATGAAATCGTAACTTCCGGAAATAACCGAAACTGTTCGGATGCCATTCAGTGATATTTGACAAGGTTTTTCAATTGTCAAATTGGGCTTAAATGTTCCCCAGTGATAGATGAGAGATTGATCAGTGAGAGCAACCGTGTGTGCAAGGCCACAGTCGATGTGCACCACTCGTTTGTTCTTCAACTGGGTGACCTGAAGGGGTTGGTTTTGCCAAATCTCCCGATGGCCTAGACCAAGTTGGCCTTGGTTGTTATCACCCCAACACCATACAGTGCCATCGGTTTGCAAAGCTGCCGTATGCTTATCGCCACACTTGACCATCAGTACGTTTTGCATCACTCGAACTGGTCGACTTCGATTTTGGTTGTTGCCACAGCCAACCTGACCTAATCGGTTCTCACCCCAGCCATAGAGGTCACCATCACTGGTCAGTGCCAGAACGTGCAATTTCCCACTGGGTTCAGACATTCAAAGATTTACGTTGTAATAATATAATAATAATAATAAAACAAAATTAGAACTTAAGTTAGGGTCTAAACTTAACTAGCATTTTTGTTCGGGAACTTTCTTATATACTGGTTTGTGTTGAGACCATTTTCAAGACCAATAACATAAATCAATGTATGAGAGAGTTTCTGAACAAATGTGCTAGTTTAGTTTAGAGCCTTAACTTAACCCTTTAGCTACAGGAAGAGTTCAAAAATTAAATTGTTAATTACTAATAAATATTTTAAGCAAATCAATCTAAACTTATTTTGATAATTAATAATAATAAATAAATAATAATAAATTTTATCATAATTTAAACAATTGTGGAATTTATTTTTTAATCTATTCAGATTTAGATCAATTCATTAGAGTGAAAAGTTAGAACTAGTTTTCATAAGAAACAATGAGAAAAGTAGTGAATTCTGGTTATCAAACCTAACTTTGGTTTATTTGTTTTTTTAAAATTTTAAAGTATTTAAAAAAATTAATTTGTGAACTCTTTCCATTGCCAAAAAGTTAAAAAAGCAATAAATAATTTACCTGACGCATTGGGTCACGTTTTTGTCTTGCAACTCCCTCACCTCGACTGGTCCGATCAGATCGTTCCAACGACCTACGCCAAGACATCCACTGGAGTTCTCACCAACTGCGTAACAATCAATGACAATACCAATCGATTCAAACACCCGTTTTGTCCACAACAAAACACTGTTGCCATTGTTGAACACGTAGAACTTCATCACCTTTTTCACAAAGTCGGAATCCAAATTTCGGAGAATGTACCAGTGAACTATGTCGTTAGTCCAGTCCGCGTTCAAGTCTGGAGAGAGAGAGAGGGAGAGAGAACAAAGGGTGAAAATGAGAAAATGAGTAAAAACAGATAAAATTGGCATTTGTAAAAACTTATATATTTATATATATCATACTTTGACGATATGAATCAGGAGGTTTGATTGACAGTAGAAATTTTTTAAATGGACTTGGACACTTAACTCTGGTGAAATTCATTTTCTATTTTGTTTGGTATATTATTCAAAGAATGAAAGTAGAAAGTAAAGAGTTTGCTTTAACCCTAGCACAAAGAAAGAGATGATAGTCAGAGTCAGAGAAGAGAGAGAGAGAGAGAGAGAGAGAGAGAGAGAGAGAGAGAAAGAGAGAGAGAAAGAGAGAGAGAAAGAGAGACAAGCAGATAAATACAACACCTAAACAGTCATGCAAAGGTACCCACCTTTCACAGTGCTCCTCTTTCTAGTCCCCTTCACCTGTGCTTTCCCCCCTTGGAACCACATAAGTCACATATATGTAGTCTCTCGGAAACTTTCTCATACACTGATTTGTGTTACTGGTTTTGAAAGTAGCCGCAACACAAATCAGTGTACGAGAAAGTTCCCGAACAAAAATGCGAGGGTTAAGTTTAAAGCCATACTTTAATCTTTCCTCTCTAATATCTCTATTGCTTTTTGATAAACTTGTCGATCAAGCCGATGAACTAAAACCATCTTTGCAATGCAACTTGCGGTACCCGAATCCAAAAAACGCATCAACTCCCGTGCAGCACATCTTCTCAACTGATCCATCATAAACATGTCGGCAAGATCTACCAGGCAAAGTACTTGCTCAAAGTTCAACTCTAGTAGCGTAGGTTTTCCGAGAATGGTGCCGAGAAGTGCTTGCATCACCGTGCAATTGTATGGTCCATTTAGAGTTAGTAACACTTGGTTATTATCATTATTATTATTGACATTTCGAGCGGATTGATGACGTAACATAGCTTGCCAAAAAAGAGAAGTTGCTGCTAGGGCTACTATGGAACATTCACCTGTCCATTTGACCGGGTTGACTAGTTTAAGTTTTACCTATTGAAACAAATTTTCTCATTAGAGAAAGAGAAAGAGAAATAGAAAGAGAGAAATTTCTTTAAAGAGAGAGATATATATTTTGCTACCCACGTTTTTGTATTGTGACTCACAATTTGTGAGAGATACGCTACTTCCACTGTGCTTATCCGATTCAAATCCAACTTTCCTGGTTGAGATTCGAATTCTTAACCAATTCAAATCTAACGTTTTGTGTCATTATTCGAATTTTATTCACATTTAATTCGAATTTTGTGAATAATTCTTCAAATTCTCATTCAATTGGATTCGGAATTCAAACTTTTCCTATTCTCCCTCGATTCAATTCATTTTTTTGCATAATTCATCGAATTATGATAACTCTAGTTTGACCTCGGCTGCTTTGCTTTATTTATTTGGTACACACCTGATCACCTTTAGAGGCAAACCTAGCAAACCTTCTGGCAAAATGCGAATTGAAAGGTGGCAAACCAAGCGTGTCAGGTAGAACAACTCGACGTCCTACCTGGACTCCCGGGTGAATCAAGCCAAACGTGTGATACGATGCTTCAAGCAACACCGGCATTCGACCATCGACTCGGGCAAACTCCTCCATGTAGATTCCGTAGAAGTCATGGTAGAAGTAGTCCGCAGTTACCGATATACCTTTTCGCTCAACTATTTAAGGTTGTTGTGATAGGTTGATATAAATTATTATTTAGTTATATATTGCGTAAATAGTCAAAAATACTGTCTGGTTATAACCTTACAATTTCAAACATACTAGCTTTTAAAATTGCAATTTATAAAAAGTTGACTTACTTGACTTAAGTCTACAATTTTATAAAATTCAGTTTATAAGCGTTAATTTTCCAAAATGTTTGCATATAATAAACATATATTGTTTAAAGTGAAAGCCTATGACAACGACTTGTCGAGTTATAATCAGAAACGTGCGCAATGTTGGGTTATAACCGAACAGTATTTTTAACAGTGTATAGTAGATGGTACTGTAAAAGTGCGCAGAACCATCTACGAGTCAATAAGATATTACTCTAAAATGACTCTCAAATCAAGTATCACAAAAGTAAAGAATATATACCGGAAGTGTATATACCAAACCAAGGAATCCAAGACCGGTTGGTGAGTGGTGTGATTCGAAGAGAGTAGGCGATGACGCACTTTTGAAGACCAACCGGAAGTTGTACACGCACGGTGCTTGCATCCTTGTCATAGATGTAGAGATCAAGCAAGTTTTCGCTTGGATTGTAGGAAATTTCATCTCTTTTCCACTATATATAAAAGAAAACCCTGATCAAATACAATAACTTAACTCTTAACTATCCCAACCTAACAAACACAGTTTTAGAGCTAACAGAAGCTTTGACTGTATACAGTTGGTACTGTTATTTTCTGTTAACGTTTTAGATATATTATTCTTAAAAATTTAAAGTTAACCCTACCGCCAACCAGTTACGTCGATTTTGAAACAGTTTCCAGCTATCTAGTTCGGTGAGCTCTGCAAATCGTGGTACAAATTGAATCTTGAAGTGTGCCCGTCGAATGATATGTGGTAGAGAGGAAGATGAGGTCATTTTATAAAATTGCAAACAAACCAAACAAAAAGATTACTTTTATGTTTTTCTTAATGATACTAAAATTTGAAAAATTATAGAACAACATATAAAAGCAACAATTTTATTTTGGTTTTAATTTTATATAATTAAATAATTTAATTTGGTAGCCAGACCCTATAAAACGGGACAGTGTATGGGATAAATAATTTAAACTGATGGCAAGTCAACGAAGAGAGAGATAACTAAAAAATAATCAAGAATATACCAAAATAATATATTAATAAAAATAACATGTAATTTACATTGAACAGCCAACACTAGCTTTACTTATGTGCTAAGAAGTTTCCTTGTTGATTGGTTGTAGTTGGTCTGATATGAAAAATATTAATATGATCTACACTAGCATACTTGACTCATATAATAAACGCAGTAAAGTTTATTCTTGAGTTTTCTCTTTTGAGATATCAAACGTATTTTTGTCGGTATTTTATTCTTAAAAAAACATTAAAACAAAAGAAATGGTAAGATGCATATCAAGTTTTAAGGGATGATGAAGTAAAATTAGAGATTTTTGTTATATCGTGTTATGAGCATGTTCCTCAACAAATCCCCGTCGTAGTTGAAATGTCGATTCGGAGTACGATGAAAAACAAAATTGATGATCGAAACCAGAAAACTTTGCCAGATGTTGTAACTTGAACGAACTTGAGCACTGCTTGACCGGTTCTCGAGTTTGGATATCATCAACATCTCATTGGCACGTCGAAGAAGTCTCTCCATGCGATAAACGGTGGCAAACTCGACAATGATTCTCGCGGTGATCGGTGTGAGGTGTCGAGTGAGTTGGGTCACACCTTGAGCTTTCAACTCGTCCATCTGGAAGTAGTCACACAGCTCGATGAGATGAACCGAGGCGGATAAACTCAACTCGGGCAAAGGTTCTTTTCCCCGAATATTGTCAAGTATCAGTTGCATTAAAGCTCCATTGTGGCGTGAGTTTAACGGGAGAAGCAGTTCTCGATCATCGGATCGACGACAAGCTTGATGTTGTAACATTGCTTTCCAGTAGGGCGAAGTCGCTGCTAGGGCTACAACCGAACACTTTCCACTCCAGCCTTGGTTGATTGTTTCAAGTTTCACCTGGGAAAAAGAAAATGATAAAAAACGAAATTAAAATCAATTTCACAGGTTTGGGTTTTCATTTTCTAAACCAAGAAGAGGACAAAAATTACTTAATTATGATTTGTTATTTTAAATTAAGGAGATTATTTAAGAGTGCTCTCTGCTTCTTGAAATAACACAGTATTCCAAATATCACTTTTTGTCATCCTAACTTAAATATATGATCGACTCATGTCTATATCGGCACGTTATTGATCAATGATCATCTAAAAAGTTATGGGATTTTGATTTTATCTTTAAATGACTGTTATCTAATTAACACAAATTATTACTTTTGGTCATCTTTAGTTGACCGATTGACACATATATATAAGTTTATTCAAAAGGCATTTTCAAAGATCACGTTTAGGATAACTCAATGAAATAGTAATGGTATCGATGATAGTGAGGGACAACTAAATAATATCGATGTTTAGAGTATTCGCATGCGCCTATTACAGTAGCGCCCCAGGAGCACTGATCCCGCACTACACACCGGGGAGCTGCTAAAAGCATGCACAACACAAAGAGC
>WURS02061993.1:0-10650 GCA_011762765.2 Rhinocypha anisoptera | reverse complement strand
CTCTCTCTCTCTCTCTCTCTCTCTCTCTCTCTCTCTCTCTCTCTCTCTCTCTCTCTCTCTCTCTCTCTCTCAATGTTTACTTTAGGTTTTACAGTGTAAAAACAAAGTTTTTTTACAACTGTGAGTCGACATACCAACGGTTTCAGTGGCAAAATCATAAATAATTTAAACAGAGGAATAGATTGAAATTGGAGAGAGTGAAGAAACACGGAAACACATACACAAAGAGTGATAGGCGAATAGTGGCAGTGAAAGAGAAATTCTTGAGAATAGAAAGCCATAAAACTCAACTGTGCGCCGATGACAGATGGTGAGAGGAAGTGAAAACGGAAACTAAAAGTCTAATAACAAGTAAATCAAACAAACCTGTAACTTTGAGTTTGAAGTGATTTATATCCTATAAACTTCTCTTTATATCAGTAGACTTTAAAGTGTAAAAGGATTTTTCTGTGGGGCTTTTAGGATGGGAGATTTCGAGCTTTGACTTTGGTGATCTATATTGAAGTCAGATCAAATAACCCAAGTGGCTAACATGGTTTCTAGTAATAATTTGTTACATCCCACCTCAAATAATTCTATCTCAAGTCAAACCTCAGATTATCTAATCCAACTCTGTCAATTCTCAAATTTGATGTCATTGCTTCATCTCTAATAATGATTTAAAACAAAAACTACTGCAGTGATTAAGTGAAGACGGTGACCTACTTTTGATTCGTGAATGGCTCGAAATTGTAGCCAAGCTTCGCCTATATTTCAAATCTGTTTCTTGTTGCCCTTTACCGTGGACACGCCCACTACACTAATTATACTATTCCACAACAATTACAGTCAATTAGACCAAATGGAGTTATTGTTTGACAATCAGAGCCATAAAACAATTGAGAACAACAAAAATTTCACAACTTTATCATGAAGTTTACTCCAAGCTATACACTATTGACAAACAGCATATGCTGAGGAGAAAAAATATTAGCCAACTATCATATAAAATAAAATAAAATAAAATTCTATTTAGTGTTTCAATAAAATAATGTTTCAAAATGATGCCACTATTCTCAAGCTTTATAAAGCTTCGTTAGTCTTAAATCTAAAAATCTTAAATATGATAAATTAATATCTATAATTTAAAATAATAAATAATAATTTAAATGAATAAATATTTATAAATCTTAGATTTATCTCGGATTTTAATTTAGTTTATGTTTTGAGATCAACAATTATGTCAATTATAATCAGTGATTAATAATTAAACTGGGAGAAATTAATTTCGTTGGAAAGCTATTTAATCACAATAATTCAGCTATTTTCACACCTCTCGATATATAAAACACTCAATAAAGTAAATAGAAACCACTATTTCGACCCAACTATAAACTAGGTACTTATGAGCTGCTCTATAACCAACCTAAACAATACAAGCTCAGTGAGAGCGAAAGCGAGAGAAAGAGACTCTCACACAGCTGAGTTTTTCAGTGTCAAAAACACTGTTTTCATTCATTCTTTTTTCGGCATGTTATGTGTATTTTAGCGTGATCTGGTTGTCGTTTGGTGTAAAATTTTGTCGCCCCCTTTATCCCCCTTTCATCACATTATTTTCACGCGCGCTTAAAATTTAAAAAAAATTATTTATTACTATTAAACTTTATTATCATCAAACCAATTTTTTTTCTTCAAAAATGAATACCTTAAATAAACAAGGTTAGTTTGTAACTTTTTTTTGAAACAGTAGACTTAGAGACTATATAGACACTAGCTTAATAATAAATTATTTAAAAATGAATACTTTACATAAACAAGGTTAGCTTGTAACTTTTTAGAAACAATGGACTTAGACTTTATAAACACTAGCCTAATAATAAATTTTTTTAAAATGAATATTTTAAATAAACAAGGTTAGCTTGTAACTTTTTAGCAAAAAAAATAACAATAGACTTAGACTATATAGACAATAGATTTATATTAATAATAAAATAATAATATTGTTATTATTAATATTACTCATATTTTTATTATTTTACCAACAATACACATATAGGTTCTACTAAGGAGCATTGTTGTGAAGAGTCTCGAAACAAGCCAATCGCTTCAGATTCCACTGGACCTCTTTTGAGCCCTCAAGCCGCAAGTCCCCCGGCGAACTTAGTAAAATGTGGGTTTTGTGCGAACAGTTATATCAGTTTAAGAAATATGCGTCGTCACCAGAAACGGTTGCATCCGGGTAAAAACCCGGTAACCTGTTCGGTTTGTCAGGAAATCATACCCTGGCACGACCAGTTGAAGGATCACTATGAGGAGAAACATCCCGTACCAAGTCATCCAGTACCACAGCTACCACAACCACAACTAACAATCCTAACTTCAGCAACAAGCGTAGTGCAACAACCAGAATTGGTTTTAGTACCAAATCAAATGGGACTAGTTGCAACACAACAACCACTACAACTACAACCGACACCCCCTGGAATGGTTTTAATCTCTCCAACATCAACAACAACGCTAGTTCCACAACTACAACTGCAACCGCAACTGATAATGGCGACACAATCTCAACCCAACCAAGTAGTTTCAATGCCAATACCACAACTGCAGCAGCAGCAACAACAACAACTTGTTTTTGCATCCAAATCCAAGCCACTTCCAGTATCGAAGCAAAAACCGGAAATGGTTGCAAAATCGAAATCAAAACCTGTGATATCGCCTTCCAAGTCTTCGTCTTCCCAAAAGGCCTCGTGTCCCGTTTGTCACACGGTGTACTATCGTAGGCAAGGTGTGAAACGTCACTTTGTTCGAATTCATACCGACAAGAATTGGGATGACTTTTTCCCGCCTAATCCGGTAAGTTCACGTAGATTATAACTAATTATTATTAATTTATTATTATTATCCATTTTTAGCCACCAAACAATGATTCGTTGAACAAAGAACCAAAGACCAAGAATGCTCACAAGGATACTAGAAATATTTCTTCAAGTACTGTCGAGAAGCCAAGTTTAGATTCTCAACCACCGAACAACAATCCCTCGGCTTTGCTCAATGAGAATAGTTTTGGTCTTTCGGAAATACCTTGGCTAGCAGAACCTCATTCTATTCGAACTTCAAATCTTCAAGAAAATCCTTCGTCAACTTCTTCGTCAGGCGAAAATCGACCTTCTTCGATTCCGCCACTGGTTTCCACCGATGACAGCATTAGCTTCAGTCCTTCAACATCGCCCGAAAGACCAGTGGATCCAGCCTTGGTTTCTGCTCTTTCCTCTCTCAATGTATCCGATGGTACTACCGATGATGGTGTGCTTAAAAACTGGGTGCTTGGACCCACTGCTACAATGCCCATACCGAATAGTGATAATTCGCTTGTCAATCCAAATACTTTAAATCCAACTTGGCCAATGGAAACACAGTCAAGTTCTCAATTTGCCACATCTGTAGATCCGCAGCAGCAAAATTTAACTTTGGTCACGAAATATTATTCGGATGAGCCTGGAACTTCAACAGGAATCAATTCGGTTTATAGTGGTGAAAATGGTTGCAATGCCACGGAAACCTCGTGGCCTGTCAAGTCTAGTTTTTCCTCGTATCCCAATTTGTCGGTTTTCGATGAAATCGACCTCGAACCTTCCAGTGCTCCGTGGCCAGTTGAGCTTGCCGAGATGGCACGGGAAAATTTTGCTAAATATCCCGTTGAGACTGCCAGTACTTCTCAAACCAATGAGAGTAGTAGTTTCAGAACCACTGAAAACGCTTGGTCGATGGAGGCAAATTCCTCCTCTCTGCCGAACTTGGCGTCCAACGAAAGTGGTTTTAGACCAACGGAAAATTCCCCATACTGGACACTGGACTCCAATTCACCATATCCGTCTAACTCGAATGAGCATGATTTCAATTCACCGCAAACTTTATGGCTATCTTCACAGTCCAATACTTCACAGGCCAATACTTCACAGCCCAATACTTCACAGCCCAATGCTTCCTATGCATCAAACTCGATGGTCAATGGAAGTCAATTTAGTCTACCGGAACTCCCTTGGCAACAAATGGAGACCAACTCTCCCTCGTACCCACCTAACAATTCCATGGCCACTTATGATGAGTTCGACAATTTTGGTCCGTTTTCATGGCCAACGGACACCGGCTATGGATTAAACGCATTTCCGAATGAACCGACCCAATCGCCAATCGAACCGCAAGTCAATGTACTATATAATGATTATCAAATTGTGGAAGATCACTTTGGACCTCCTAGACCTCCTAATCCAGTTCAGCCGAGTACTTTTTCCGAACCTATTCCCAAGAAAAGTTACGTTGAAGAAGCAGAAGAGGATGGGGAGGGAGAGGGAGAAGAATATGATGAGAGTGAGGAAGAAGATGAAGTAGAAGAGAATGAAGAAGAAGAAGAAGAGAACGAGTCACCAGGGATTGCTCCAACCGATGACAGCTTTTCCCATGCCACTTCATCACCAGTGGTGTATCAAAGTATCCAAGGTGCCAACAGTGAAAATGGCCGTAGTCCCTATGAGAATTGTTACACGGGGGTAGCGAATCTCCCCTCGGTTGGCAGTGACGATGTGTACAGTCCTCTCGATCCGGTTTACTCTCCTCAAGTGTCCACACCCAGCGTCTCCAACATTCCAAGTGCACCAAATACTCCGTATGAAATGTTGCCTAGTAGTTTTACCTCTCCTCCCACCAGTGATAATGATATCATCTATCAGCCTGGCTCATCGAATACTAATTCTCCATTTATGCCAAATAGTAATAACCAAGTTTGTAGTAATAATAATGTTTCCTGGCAAGTAGAACAGCCTCAGACTTCAAATCAACCTTCCACGCCAGATGATGCTAAAATGTGGTTTTTTGGTAGTTATTCGAAACATTCCTCTACATCTTCAGCGCCTGACTCGATGTCATCCAACAAAGCTTACCAACTTCCCAATTCTCACATTTCTTCGATTATTAACTCAAGTTCTACTACAACACATAACAACATATCATCTGCAAACAACTTAGTGACACAACATGAAAATGGTTTACATTTGTCGTCTGGACCTGCGTCTTGGCCAATGGAAATCAGTTCTTCAAACGCAGAAACTCAACCAACCAGTTTGCCTAGCTTTTCCGAAACGTTTACATCTGGAACTCTAACACGGAACGAATCTAAAGGAAACGAAAACGATATTAATCAAAATAGAGTAGAACAATCTCTTGCAACAATAAAGCAAAGTTTGGTAAGTTTTTTTGTGGGACACTTAAGAATGCCTAAACTTGCTAACCATTTTTCCCCTTAGAAACAAGATATCAAGACACCAACTAAACGACCAGATAAAGTTGAAATACCAAAACAAAAGATTCCACCTATCAAACTTAGCAAGATTCCTTCGTCATCATCAGTGTTGTCATTGGCGGAAACCAAGAAAAAGCCAATATCAAACAGTCAATATCTATGTTTGATCTGCAAAAAGACTCTATCTTCGGCACGAAGCTTAACTCGACACGAAACGCATGTTCACAAGAAAAAAGTATCCACAAGTATCATCAGTAATAGTAGTGATAGTAATCATCTTAGGATGAAAATCAAGATTGAACCCGTGGAGAGTTTAGAGGGAATTGGAAGTTCTTCCAAGAAATCTATGTCTAAAGTTTCGAAAAGCAGCAGTAAATCCAGGGATACAGATTTCAACTTGGAATCCAAGTTTTACTGTGAAAAATGCAATCTAAACTTTGATGAATTTTTAAATTTACAACTACACCAAACAGCGATTCATTCGGGGCAGCTGGATAATTTTAAACCGTCTAAAGTACGAAAAATTACGAATCTAACTTGTAAAGGAAACAGTTCCAAAGGATCTACAATCTCACAAGATATGACAGAAAAGATGACACCTTCGACATCGAAAGCTAATAAAAACCAACCAGACAAAGAGAGTAGGTTTAGGTGTGAAACTTGTGATATCTCATTCAAGAAAGTGGTCTACAAGCGTGAGCATTTCAAGCGAAAACACACGATTCGAGTGCCGGTTCGGTGTGAGCAGTGTGGCAAAATGTATTGCGATGAATATAAAAAAAGACGACATTTGAAGAATTGTCCTAAAACGACCCAAGTAATTTTGGTAAGTATAAGGAGATTAGTGGAAAGTTTTCGAAAGGGAAAAAGTAAAGACCTTACAACTTTCCAAACCTACCTTGGTGAGGCAAAAACGTTTAAGCGGCTAAAAGCCCTTATTTATCGCTATTAGCGCACTTCTCGCGCATGCGCAGTAAGATTCGAATTCTTAATCCTATTCGAATATAACTTTCGATGCTATAACTCGATTTTTTAAACAGATTCGAATCTAACTTGTGGTGTTATGATTCGAATTCTTATAACCGATTCGAATCTAACTTCCGGAGTTATGATTCGAATTCCAAACCGATTCAATCAAACTTTCGGAGTTATGATTCGAATTCTTAATCGATTCGAATTATTTTGTGTTACACTTCACATTCTTAGTCGATTTGATTCTAATTTTTAATTATTACTTACCATTCAAATTCGGGTAACTCGATTTCGACCGTTTCAACACTGTCTCTATTTAGTGTAAAACATGTTTTAACCTTTTTTTCGCTAATATTCTCGTTACAAACAGAAACCGAATTGTCGAAACACAACCGAGACGCAGAAACCGAATTGTCGAAACACAACCGAGACGCAGAAAAAAGATCTCGAGCTCTTCCTACGGTGGCTCAAAGAGAACGCAGATCCACTGTTGATTCACGAATGGCTACAAACGGTAGCGGAGCAACAGTGCGACGGAAAGTTGCCCAATCCAAGCTCGGAACACTACATTCGGCCTCGCATCTCTTTTGTGTCTCCATTTCGGCTGGAAATGCCCACCACACCTACCATTGTGTTTTGTCACCTCGAATCCTCCAACAACAGTTCCTTTGAGGGGGATATGAGTGAAATGGCACACGAGGCCTACGAGAAACTACGCGAACTCGACCGAAAGCATGACGAGATTGAAGAGTACTATCAGAGATTAATATGAGATTTACAAGAGGCAGATGACAGACGGAATCTGAAAAGTTATGAACAACATTCGAATCGAATCGGAATAAGATTCGAATCACAACAGTGAAAGTTGGATTCCAATCGATTAAGAATTCGAATCACAACAGTGAAAGTTAGATTCGAATTGATGTTGAATTCGAATCACAACAGTTGGATTCAAATCGGTCAAGCACAGTGGAAGGAGGATAACAAAAAATGGCAGAGAACCAAAAATGCCAGAAAATGAACACAGAACATAGAAACCCACGACCATACTTTTTATTAATATATAGGAGATATATACAAGAAATACTCAACAATCGACCTGCTCAAGAAAAGGTCTTCATTAAAAATTGCCATAGAGCAGGCTCACGTTTACCTCTGGTCACATCTCAAAAAGGCTACTTTGTACGGGCCAAAGGTAGAGAACATTTTTGGTCGTTTCTTGAGTGTTGTCTGTATTAGGCATTTGCCTTTGAAAGTGTGTCCCGCCATTTATAGCTACAGTATCGCCTCGAGTTTTACTTGCTTCACTTTTCACCAAGTCATATTGTAAGCAATGTAGCTTTCACAATGCATAGATCGAACACTGTTTACTTCTCTCTTTGCTTCATTTTTTCTATGTAAATTTGAAGAGTAAAACTTGAGACAACACTGTATATATGGAACCCTCAATTTTGTCACAATTTTCCTCGAATCTCTAGTATATTTTGTTGTTAATTTGTTGTTTTATTTGTTTATTTACTTAACTCATGTATATAAATTAAATGTTCTTTTTGTAAACTATTATTTTTTATTTGTAAAAATCAACAACTCATTTGAATAGAAAAAAATTTACAATACAAAAAGAAATAAAATGACTTTTGTTGAATCGCAATCTGTTTTTAGTTATTTAACCTAACAACCTAAATGAATTTCTATTTCGATCCAACCACATCGTAAATCATGTGACTTAAACGTCGTAAATCACGTGAGTAGCACACACACAAACAGAAAAGTGTGATAATCACTGTGATTAGGTGCCACTATTTTTACTTGATCATTATCCATTGAATCAAAATAGCGTTCTTTGAGCCAATTCGCTACATTTTATGTTGCATTTTCTTAAGAGTAACGCTCTCTGTGAATGGATTCTTGCACACTCAGCTGTGTGTTTATGTGCGTGCGTGTGTTTGTTTACATCTCTTATCGTTTTTTACAGTGTATTAGTGTAAAATTTACACGCTTCTGAAGCAGCTTAAAATTTCGTAATCTATCGTTTTGTTTGAATCGTGGAAAACATGAAACATTTTCCACTTAAATAGTTTGATAATCGACATTTTTGTTTGTTTGTATCATGGTTTAGCTACAACTTTGTATCTGATATGGTATTATCATGGGTTCAAGTTCTGACTCATCGAAAATAAGCTCAAATGGATCATTATTATCATCATCATCAACAATAACGACAACAACCAACTTGACCTGTTCAACGTGTAATTACACCTTTTATTCTCAGAAATCATTCCTGGAACACAATGATTACCACCCTAACATCTTTCAATGTGCCAACTGTCTGGAGAAGTAAGGAATTTTATTTATTTGGCTGAAAAAATAGTATAACTTGGATTTATTAATTTTTCATATAAAATAAGTTTATTTTTGTTAACAATTTGTTGATTTTTCCAAAATAATAAAATTCTATACTTTATATACTTAGCTTTAGTATAACTTTATTAAAATTCACAACACTAAAGTTTTTATATTCTCCTATATATTAATGAATAATCTGGTTGTGGTTTTCTATGTTCTATGTTTAATGTCATTTTTTGGTATTGTGCCACTCACATTTTTGTACTGTGAAAGTTACGCTACTCCCACTGTGCTTAACCGATTCGAATTTAACTTTCGTTGTTGTGATTCGAATTCGTTACCGGTTCTATTCTAACTTTCACTGTTGTGATTTGAATCCTTAACCAATTCGAATCTAACTTTCACTGTGTTATGATTCGAATCTTATTCCGATTCGATTCTAATGTTATGCATAAATCTTCGAATTCAGAGTCAATTTGATTCGGAATTCGAACTTTTCCAATTCTCGTTCGATTTATAACGATTTTTTTGCATAATTTTTCGAATTAACTCGAGTTTGACTTCTTTAACACCGACCCTCTTGTATAAATTACTTTATTAATTTTAACCCAAAAACAGCTTTACCGACAAGGTCAGATTGAATCGCCACATAGGACAGTGTCGTCGTTATTGGAGCAGATTCTCTTCTTCTTCAACTTCTTCTTCTCCAACTTCTTGGATTCGCAAGGACAACGATTCATCGTTAAAATGTACCCAATGTGGAGCTGTTTTCAAAAATTCTCGCGTTTTGGCGGAACATACCGAAAAATATTGCCATTTGAAAGTGTCTGCCAACCAACTCGACTGTCGATCTCAAGAAGAGGTTGCTTTGCAAAATTATGAAAGTCAAGAGATTCGTTTCGTAGAAGAAGTGGAAAAAATTGATCAAGTTCAAGTTCAGATTAAAAATGAGTTCGTAATTCAAGCCAGTGACCATGTGTTGTTTGATTTCATTTTGGAAAATCAAACAAATGCACCGAAAGGTGTTGAAATTGATGCTTATAATATGATTGGGTCGGGAGAAGAGGTTCAGAATATGGTAAGAAATATGATTCCATTGAATCATTTGAGAGGGGTTTTAAAAATTTTCTGGTAATTCCTTATTGAACAGTGTTTTTTAATCTCTTTTTCTCTCTCTTCTCTCTCTCTCTCTCTCTCTCTCTTGTCTCTCCCTCTTTCTTCTCTCTCTCACTCTCTCTCTTTTCTTTCTTTCTCTCTCTCTTTCTCTCTCTCTCTCTCTTTCTCTCTCTCTCTCTTGTCTCTCTCTCTCTTTCTCTCTCTCTCTCTCTCTCTCTTGTCTCTCTCTCTATCTCTATCTCTGTTTCTGTCTTTCCGCCTGTCTCTTTCTCTCTCTCTCTCTCTCTTTAAATATAGGAAAGAGGCTTAAAACGAACTCAAGAAATTGAACAACAAGAAGTGAGCCAATCGCAAGATTCCAATCATCGAAACTGTCCCAAATGTTTACATTCTTTCGAGTTTCACGGGTCATTTCAAAAGCAAAATTCGAATCATCATCATTATCAAGAGGAATTTCTTAGCAATGAAGATCAAACAGAGGATAATGAAGAGAATAGAGAGACTCGGTCTCGAGAGACTTTGGAAAACAATAGAGAAACTGATCTCTCGAAACCAAATTACTCTACGGAGAAACAGGGAGAAGTTAATACTTCGAAAAACAAAAATGAAAGATTAGTTTTCGAAGTTTGGTTTGAAGAGGAAAAGGAGGAAGAGGAAGAAGAAGTTAGAACCTGTTTCAAGTGTTCAAATACCTTCGATGATTTAGAGTCATATCAAGAACATTTTAGCCATCATGAAGACTTTCTTCCAAAGGTATACTTGCAACAACAAAAATTGTCTTGCTAATTCTCTTTCTTTAACTTTCTCTCTCTCTCTCTCACTCTCACTCTCTCTCTCTCTCTCTCTCTCTCTCTCTCACTCACTCCCTCTCTCTCTCTCTCTCTCTCTCTCTCTCTCTCTCTCTCTCTCTCTCTCTCTCTCTCTCTCTCTCTCTCTCT
>WURS02061982.1:0-10650 GCA_011762765.2 Rhinocypha anisoptera | reverse complement strand
ACATGCATGTCTTAAGTTAGTATAGTGATTTTTTGTAGAGAAAACAGGGATAATACCAAATATTATTAGGAAACATTATTCCGTCTCGAATACGACACAGAGAAGACGAAAACTATTTATCATCTGAATCGATGTGATCTGTTGCGTCTTTTTCACGCTCATGATTGAGAATTTTTTGGATCTCTTAGGCAATTTAATCTCTCATAATTACCAAACACATGTACCCACAGATATAATTGTATATATATGTATATATATCTGTTTCAAATACGTTCATTTTCATCTTCTTCTCCACATGTTGGTTCTTGTATGTGAATCTGTCCCTTTCTCATTTTTCTGTTACTTATGTTTTGTTTTGCTCTGTTAACGGGTGCTACAGGAGTGATTGTATTTAGTTTGTGTGTATTTAGAGCACCCGCCGCGAAAGAGGCATATTCGTGGTTCGATAGTTTTCAGTTAGATACGGCTTCCATCTTCCCCACCAATTTTGTGTTCGTCCTTATGTGTGTTTCGATCCATTTGGCAATTTTCTATCATATATATATTGTTAACATGCATGTCTTATAACATATATATATATATATATAACAGATATATATATATATCTGTTTAGCCTGCGTCAACCCAGTACCTGCACATGTTGGTGAAGCCCGACCAACCATTTAATGAATACTGTGGAAAAGTACGATAGTCTTTCATTACAACATTGGATCTCTGAGTCGTACTCTGCATCTCATGTTCCCATGTAGAAGTCCTATGATCAGGACTCCTTGATTCGAAACTCGGGTAGTTCCAACAAAAAGAATTGTGGAAATTGTCACTGTATAAATTATCGTTACGATAAATCTTTTCCACCAAACAACAGCCGATACAATCAACTATGTCAGATCATCCTGATCACAGACTTAGAAAATCTTACAATTATTGTCATAATTATAAGCATTATTGTTACTTTATAATTCATTCATGTATGAATATTCTACTCTATTTTCCACATGTAAGCCATTGAACAGTAGACGTCAGGTGTTACCCTTACTGGCTAAAGCTGTCTAGTGGCACAATTGCATTCCCTACTACGTATGAAAGTTGAGCTGAAGTGCAGATAAGGGCGTCGGAAAAGGGTTAACGTGTTCCACCCTAACGAAATGCGTATGCAGACATTTATCGATTGGTAAGTTGAAAGTTCTTTTTTTACTTTCCTTTCACCTTAAGGAAAACTCGCAGAAATATTTCGCCGAAACGTTTCTTTCTGTCCTATATTGTTCTTTGTAATTCATCTCTAAATTCACGGTAACTCTGTCATTGGTGTCATCAGTATAAATATGCCCACAGTATCTCATGCATAAAACAGGCGAATTGACGAAGACGTATTTAAATAAAATTTCACTTCAAGATGTGCAATTTTTACTTACACTGGATGGAGAATCGTATTTAGAATGGCAGTAGAGGAATTAAAATATAATAGTCATATTCAACGTTACGGAAAAATGTAATGCTTTGAGTCACTAATAAAATTAGGAAAGAATTGGAAAATACATCACTCTTCTTTGTACATTCTCAAAGTTTATATACGTACTTGGAAGAGGCTATTGTATTATTCGTTCCAGTTTAACGCACTATAATGCTTTTTTTGCAGTAATATTTTGCAAATATTTATTAAAATTTACCTTGTCAATGTCAACTGAAAAATTTGTACATTTACAGACTCTTTGTATGCTGATTCGTTTTCGTGGAGCGTACAAGATATTCCTGGATTCCTGCTGCAGCTACAATTGTAGCTAAAGACTCTTTGGAAAGATCAAAAATTGCGGTTGTCCTCAGATTACTGAAGACTTCAACCGTTCTTATACTCTCAAGGACCACTGTTTCAAATCGGCACAGGCGTTTGGTCTTACATTTGAACAAATTTACGTGGAACACAGCTCCTCGTAGCTTCCAACGAAAATCATTTCAGAATACGAGGATCGAAGTTCATAACGCAAACTTAATAAAAATCTAATGCAAGTTTTGAAAACCACTCCTGGCACCGTAGGTTAGTTTGAATTATTAAAAACTTAAAACCTTGTGTAAAGGAGTTGACGTGATGGCAGGTAGAAACTCAAGAAGACAAGGGAAAAGAGCTTGTATAATTCCTAGGAGGCATTTAAGACTTCACATGACTAATGTTAACAGACATGAAATAATGAACGTATACTCGATTGGAAGGAGGCGTATGGAAAATAGTGATATCTGGCGTAAATTAATGATAGTTGTCAAAATTTTTGTTATGATCATTGTTGCCTATGTACTGATTATGTGGTTTCTCACACTCCCATTTCAAAATTAAATTATTAAATGATTAAATTATCACTATCAAATTTCAGAAATTTAAAATGAATACGATAAGTTTTCCCAATGCATTTTATTTGTTAATATATAATGTTCTACAAAATTTTTTTTCAATTAACATAATATTTAAAACTGATATTAATTTGACCTGTCTTATTAGCTTATATGTTCTAAATAAAAGGCCTATGTAATTAAAAGATGTGTAATAAAATTACTTGAACGTAACAGGCGAAATTGTATCACTTTCCAAAATTACACCCTGTGATAAAAAAAATTCCTAATGAATTTTTCTTTCCTTATATTAATGATTCAACTAAATATTACCTAAATTCGCTAACTAGTGGTATTTTCACTACGGGTGAAAGAAAATCTATTGCCCATACTCTTGGACACATTTATTCTTTAAGAAGAGATTCTACAATTTAAAAAATGCCTTCCTGCGTAATCCATTTCCAGGATTTTCCAGGAGGAGTTTTTCTACGATCTATTCCGGAGAAATGATTACTCTTGTGAAACACAAAGGTATTTATTATTCATTTAGCGTAATGAATATATTCCAGCGAGTAACTGCCAAAACCAACCACTGCTGCAATCCTTACATGATATTCGTATGAATAAATGATTTGAAATCATTTATTCATACCCATATGTAAAGTTTCGGGTTTCTATAGTTGCTTCGACAGCCTAGATGAGATTTCTAGATTTATATTTTTTATTGTTAACTAATATAATATTCAATCAATATCCATTTTTTGTGTTCCAATTTATTAAGAATTTTAAATATTAACGTTATCTATTTGTGTATCCTTACCTTAAACTATTTAATAAATATAATGAATATGAGTTTATTTCTATTTTAACATTGTTCACAAGCTATTATTTTAAAACAAATTATTCAGGTGTGCAATATAAAATCTGCACTGCTATTTCTTTCATGAGATACCCCAGATACAAAAATATGAAGTTTACAAGAGGTTTAGAAGTGTCAATGTCGATATGCAATCAGCGCTCACCTATTTGAATTTCAGCTTACAGTGCTCAGTAGCTACTGCAGGTAATCCCACCACTGTACCTCTGTGGCCAGAAATGAGCCACCGGAAAGCTTGAATTCGTGCAAGATAAAGCTAAAGATTTGTATTTTGTCATTTTGTCATTTTTCATCTACATTCACTGGCGATTTCAGCTCTTGATTTCTGTAAATAACATCCTTGAGATTAAAAGAAAAAATATTATCTCCGGTTGTATAGGTTGTATAGCAATAATTGTTTTTCATATTGTGCGGAATTTATTCACCATTCCAGTTTGTATATATTTTTTATGAAAAGCCGAGAATTTGTCATATTTGTAATATTGTCGCTAAAGTTTCATATTTTTTCAGAGCTGCCTTCTCAATAATTTTGGCAATTGAAAAGGTTATGGGAACTTTTTATGTTATGATTATTTAGTTTTTAAAGAAAAGAATGCGCTTTTCAGATTTAGATTTCCATATACACAGATGTCGTCTGACGTGGTCAAAATAATTAACTTTCCTCTTCAATAGGAATTAAAATGGTAATTATGAAAAAACTACTCACTGGAAAGCGTTACCCGTTTGTATTTATTTAAAGTCTAGTAACATACCGAGAATGCAGTTATAATTAGGCAAATTAAAATATTATTTATTTTGATATTAAGATTATCTGAAGCATCAATTTCATAGGTCATTTATAAATCGAATCAAAAAACTGAAAACTCATTTTGCAGATCCTTCTATTTCATATATTTTCTGTGCAAGTACTTTTCTCTATTTTCATGGTAATGACGCTAATTCGAAAAAAAACTCGATTTCTCGATCTATTTCTTAAGAACAGAAAGTAGTGCTACAAATTTAATTACCCTAGTTTTTCCTTAGCCACTGCAGCCTTCTTTGCTTTCCTACAATAAAATGCTGCTTTAATCTTCGAGTGAAAAATGTCTACCTATCTTTTCCTACTACGACTCCTCTATAGAGTTTGGCTGGGAGACATCATGGGCGTCAACCAGACAGGGTTGCCAAACGTTGTTTGTCATTTTTAGGTTCCCTTAATTGTTAGAAGCATAATAAGGTAGTCGCCTTAAAAGAATACTAAAATAGTCTATAATTAACATGTTTTAGTGTGTGACTAAACATACTTAGTTGAACTAGTAGCATGATTAAAAGGAAATGCGGCCTGCAAGCGTTTTCCTGATGGCTTCCATCTTCCTTCTGCTTGACCGAGTTCCGCCCTTGTATTATTTGCGCATGCGCAGTTCTATATTTACTCGGCGGTAGATAAGCTGAGTTCAAATCGGTGAAATCGGTGTGTCCTCCATATCGAAGGATTATATGCCAATGTACGACATGAGACATTTATCACGTCACCCTAGCACTCTTAACACATCTTAATTTAACATCCTAAACTCTCAATTCACCTCAAAACTCAGTAAAACGCAAATCATATAGCCTTGAACCTACGCTCATAATGCTACCTGATGAATCAGTTTAAAAATCAACATAATTCATTTATCTATATGAGTTTCTTCACTATATTTCCTTAATGCATTTCTTTCCAATAACACCTTCATTTTCGTCAAAGTATAATTAGCTCATTCATATTTTTTCTCTACTATCCTTGAGGCGAAGCCCATTTTCCTTAATGGTGCTATCCAATTAGGTATATTTTTTTGCTCTAACATATGTAATCACTGCCTATAAGGAAAAATTATTATTAAACTGCAGACTGATTTCATCCACGCATATGACGCTTGCATAGGGGACCAGCGAGACGGGCGATTGTTTAGTTATATAGACCGCACGATCGCTATCAATGTGGACGAGGAGGACCGGGAGGGTGGTGAGCGAAGTGACGATGCCTGCGCAGCTATCCTCTGAGCTGGCCTCCGTTAATCCCCGACGCCTCACCCAGGAAAAAAAACGAACGCGTACAACGTTGTCTATTACACAGAACCTCCTCTCCTTTAAGAATAGGAAGACTAGAAAAGTCCCGCGTGGACCTAGTATTGAGAAAGTGGGGGAAATACCGGCGTTCGTTTCCTAGTGATATAGAAGGGGCACCGGTTATAACAGTAAAAAAACAATCGAAATACGAAAGGTTACACAGAAGAGGGTGAAAGGGTGTGTTTTTTTCATCGGTAGACATTAATCTATTTAGTCCAATGTTTCAGAAAAAATA
Source organism: Rhinocypha anisoptera (assembly GCA_011762765.2). Taxonomy (NCBI): domain Eukaryota; kingdom Metazoa; phylum Arthropoda; class Insecta; order Odonata; family Chlorocyphidae; genus Rhinocypha; species Rhinocypha anisoptera. The sequence goes on along the minus strand of WURS02061982.1, from coordinate 5,131 downwards.
TAACAATTCTAGAAATTCACGGAGTTGAGACTGGTTCAATGTCTATAATTATCACATTTGCTAATTTTACCATCTATATAAGTGTATATCATTTTCGAAGAATAGAAAATCAATGGAATATATGTATATATATATATATAAATTTTAAACATATATTTTAAACTATGAGAAATTATCCCATACTACAAGATGTTCGAGGTGCATTCAAGTTATAAGACCTCCGATTTTTTCCTAACTAATTAATCACCTTAAGGACAAAGAAACGTGTTATTTCTCGACGTTATCTGCAGCCGTAAATTTAATACGTGCTCTCCACTAATGATTACACGCTGGTCATATTACGAAAATGTCGCAAATTTATGTATCAATAACAGTTCTCATTCTCACGGCCACCGCTATAGGTTCTGTCTGTCTTACAATGCTGCAAATTCTGCCAAGCACTGATAAAGAGTAACCTCTTTTTTCTAAAATCAAAGGCATGTTTCTATCTGTTGCCATCCGGAGAAAAAAAAATTGGAGGCATTACAAGTTTAATGCACCTCATATCTGCAAAACAATAGCAATGGCAAAGCGAGACACATTTAAAAATAAAAAGGGATTGATTATGAATTCTACGTTCGAGTTCTACATTCGAACGCAGGGGATAAAGACGCTTGGAGGTGGAAACGAATAATGGAAGGCGGAGTGGATTGTGCCGTGTGTATGAGAAGGAGAATAGGGGCAGTGCAATAAGGCAGAGTGGGGAACCATGGCGGGGAAATAGAGAGAGTTAGTACGCAATCGAGCGAAAATAAACGGAATAACGGAGAGATGGCCCACTCACATAATCAGTCAGCCAGATATAAAATCGCCTTAGAAAAAAATCTGGGATTATAAAACGCAGCATCCGCTGCAAGAGCAAACTTATATTGTTACCATATCACACTCAGTCCACCCTTTCCTCAGTGTAGATATTATATGTTGAAATTGCATTTGTAATAAATATTTTAAATTCGAAACTCTTCCCCAAGACTAAGCCATTAACCTTCACGCGTAATTTTAATATGTTCTATTTCTAATTCTGGGTATTATCTTGCGAAACTCCGCAAAAGCTAGTGGCAGGGTGTGAGCCACCACCAATAACATTCTCATTCACTCCAATTGCAAATGTTAAGAACCACGTTGCACTCAGAATGAACCAACCCGCATGCAAAATAAACTAGTAGAACATCACCCACAAAATGCGGAAAAATGTTAGACTTTTCAATACAAACATTCATGAAAGCAACTAAAAATACCGTCACAATATCGAAGGTGGAAACAGTAGCTCCCCCTCCTAAATTATCAAAATACATTCATGCATTATTTACTCGTTTATCTGTGGAAAAAATAAAGTTCTTTTGCGACCCTAACAAGCTAGGGGGTGGTAAGGGGGAAGGGTCCTCTCTCGCGGGTGGATAAATTGGGGGTGGGGATAAAGTAAAAAACAGGGAGATACGAGGGGTCATCCAATTGCTATTTGACTTGTCACTATTACCATATGACATTTTAGTTGAATTTGTTGCCGCATGATACGTATAAACAAAAGTCACCGAAATTGGTACGAAGGTTTTCGCGGCGTCATCCAACTGCTCTCGGCATTATCGGATTCTGCGTCCGCGTTTGTTGACTTGTGGTGACAACAGTTTCGCTAGCCATCCTGCTAGCGACTTCAGGTCGAAATGTTCGCCTGATATACGGCTGACTTTGATGGTGCTGCGTCCTGATTGGTCGGCCGGAAGAATCCTTTTCCAAGCAGTGCTCAAGGGATAGCCATCGCCTCTGTTGAAGTTTGTTGGTGTTTTCCATATTTCGATGGCTTCCCTGATGAAATTCACCGAAATTTTTACTTATAATCAGTTTCTCAATGTGAATAAGATGTGCGAATGGTACTGCACGCCTAGTGCTGGATCGTACCCAGCCGCGTGCGATTGGCTATTTGGTTTTGAATAAACTTCAACTAAATTGATCGTCTTAGATTAAGATCAAGTCCAAGCATCGAGGCTGTATTTAGGCGTCTTTTTGTGATAGTGTATAAGTGTAACGTATTTATGCTGTCGAAACTGATAGTTCGCCAGGTTCAAAATTTCTACCGGGCTCACTTTTTGGGTATAATCGAAATATTCCTTTACGAAACTGCCATGAAAAAATCCCTTGAAAGAGCCACTTGCCCCTTCTTCTCACAAACACAATGTCGGTGGCGGAACCGCTTCATTGAGTCCACAGGTATAGTAGTTTCCCAAAGGTATAAATGCGTTGATAATTTAAAAGTGGAAGAGATTCTGTTTGGGCCATAAACATTGTGACGGCATTTGTAGCTGTTTTCAAGAAAGTAACTAGTAAGGAGTTTAAAATAGTCCTGTATGATGTGGATGAATTTCTGTCATTTTGTTTCGAATGTGATTGTCTATACATTCAGTATAGTATATTTCTCTAACATTAGCTCTTTGAAGTAAATGTGAAAGTTTGGTGGTAGCCAACCCCCAGCCACCATCTCCTAAGGCGATTTGCAGGGTAATACGTAGAAGTAGAAAATACATAAGCGATCATTGCATGACTGCATCCAAACACTTATCCTTCATAAGTTACAAATACCCCGTCATAATCCCAAACCCTTACCACTTTTCCCTGTCTATCCCTGCTACATTAAGCTCGTGAAGACACTTTATTGTTCCCACAGGTAAAGGAATTAGTAATGCATGACAATACGTTGATAATTGAGAATGGGAAGGCATTTGTAGTAGACATCATACATGCTTGTGGTGAGCAGTGTAACATTGTCCTAAATATTGTGCATGAGGTCCGACTAATTTTGTTTTGAATGCGATTGGATTCAATCTGAGTGTAAATTTTCTATTAACAATTTGCATTTAAGAGTGAATGTAAATATTTGTTGGTGGCTCAATTACTGCCACACACCCTTGAGGCGTCTTGTAGGTTAATACATACTTGTACTAATAAATAGAAGAAGAGTTAGATATTATATCGCGTATATGCGAACGATATATTATTTTTCACATAGAATATGACGGTGATATAGTCTGATCGGTGTTCCGAGATGTATTCACATGTACACAACAACGTAATTTTCGTTTTTAATTTTTTTTAGTCGCCACAAATGAAGTGGACCACAGGTGTCAATATGGCGGCCGCCTAGGTAATTTTTTGTAGCAAACGATGCTACGAAATTATATAAAAATAGAAAAAATTCTTATAGATAAATAAAGCACTTATCTACATTTCTAAAACCTTTACTTCAGAATATATATTAATCAAATATTTTAAAATGTGATGGTAATTTGGAAGTGCATTTGAATGGCCATCTCTCGTTCTTAAACCTTGACTCCTCTCGCGCTTAACTCCTTGGCTCCTCAACCCCCCCCCCCATCTCTTTCCGCCTCCCACACAGAGTCTAACCCCTCCCCCTAACACACGCCTCCCCTCCCCTCCCACTCTCAATCATTCCCCACTCCGAACACCCACACTTCCAAGAATCAGCTTCCCCACATTTTACCCCTCCCGCTGCCCCGTTCACGACGCCGACACTCGAAATCCACCTCTTTCTTCCCTTCTCCCATCTCTCCTCCCTCCCCCACACCCACGACTCGTCACATTGCATTTCATGTTTTTAAAACTTTTAACATACGTCCACAGAATAAAAAAAAATCGAATGCATGAGATGCGCGTGTGGTACTGCACGCCTGGTGGTGGTTCGCACCCAGCCGTGTGCGCTTGCACGTGACTACTTGGTTTTAAGTAAACTTTAACCAAGTTATGAAGTAGGGGAAGTAAAAACACTTGTGATTCCACTCGAAATTCGTGTGGAATCGAATCGATAATCGAGTGGAATCACAAGTGTTTTTACTTCCCCTACTTCATTATGGGTAGATTCCACGTAGTGAAGCCTGAAAGCGTTACATTTGTTTAACCAAGTTGATCGTTTTGTATTCAGATCAAGACCAAGGACAGCGACTGTATTTTAGACGTATTTTCTTGATAGATTCTCATTGTAACGTATTTATGCAGTCGAAACTAATCGTGCGCCGGGTTCGATTTTTTAACCGCGTTCACATTTAGGGAAAAACGTAACATTCCCATTCCGAAACAGCCAAGAAAACACCCGACCGTGCAAAATAGCTTCTTGTCGTTTCCTCTCCCAAACTCCATTTAGGTCGCGAAACCACTTCATTGACTCCACACTTTTGGTAGTAGGCCATACGTCAAAATGCCTCGATAATATAGAAGGGGAAGATTTGGAACTTGAACATTGTGACAGCATCTGTCGTTATTTTAAAGCAAGTTTTTAGTGAACAGTTTGACATAGTCCTGCATGATGTGGATGAATTTCCGACATCTTGTTTCGTATGTGATTCTCAATATTTTCAGTATAGTATATGTCTCTAAGATAAGATTTTTGGAGTAATGTGAATGTTTGATGGTTTCCCAACCCCGGCCACACGCCCTTGAGGCGGTTTAGATACTCATTGCGTGACTGCATCCATACACTTATCCATCATAAGTATTGGATCCCCCGTCATAATTCCAATCCTATTACTAGCCACCCGCGAGGGAAAGCCATATAATTATTCATATGGAAAGAAGTTGTTAGAAAAATGACAATATTTAAATTGCAATTTATTCGGATTTGAATTACCAATGCCTACCAAAAATAAATTTTTCAACCAATTATTGTTCTACAAAAATCATATTAAAAGATAAATTTCTAAGTAGTATCTAGAAAAGGATAAAAAATACAATGTTATTAGTGTAAAATGATTGAAATGTCTCTGCGTTGGTAATGTTAAATGATAAAATGAAAATTGTGTGACGCCAGCTCTATGTGTAGCCGGGTAATATCATTAATTCTCACATTTTCTCATTTTACCATCGTATAAAATACAAATCATTCCGATGAATTAAAAAAGCGGAATAATCTTATCATTAAAAAAATATAGAATAGAAAAATGGAGATATTATCCCTAAGTAAAAAGATGGATCCGAAAGTCAACGGCAATGGAAAATCGATATAATAAAAGGTGATCAACCCGAAGGTTGGTATGTTAAGTGAGGGTAGAGCTCACCTAGTACTAAGCCCACGGCGTGTGGAAATTCA
>WURS02061981.1:1940-25222 GCA_011762765.2 Rhinocypha anisoptera | reverse complement strand
CTTTTCCAATTTAGAACTTTCACTGTACCTTAACGACAATGAACACTGACTTTTCGTGAGTTTGAGGGCAGAGTGTACTATAAAAGTTCTATGTAGCGTGTTCTAATGACTCGATACCATCGATGTATCGGTTGCCACAAAGTTTTGTTATTTCAAGTAGCGCTAACAACAAAATAAGCCAATTGTATAAATGCATAAATGACAACAAAGCTTAACACGAAAAGAAGATAAAGAAAAACCTGATAATCATTTTATTATTATTTTTTAGTGATGAGAATGAAAACGTACTCGCACCTCTGTCTAAACATAAATGTTAATGTGTGTGTGTAAGTGTATTAAAATTTCTGCAAATTTAGCAGTTTTAAATGCAAAAATTGTAACAGTGACATTAATGAACAAGTTTTTTTAGTCGTCGTCGTCGTCGGAATAAAACTTGAGCATTTACTATTTGTGAATAGAAAATAGAGTTGAAAGACGCACGTTATGGCTTTGAGTTAGAATCTATGTATGCAATTAGCCGAGGCAACACGACACAAAGTGACATTGCTAAATGATTAAGCTAAATATTTAATCTAAAAAAATTAAACTTGTTTGACAAAGGTCAAAACACTGCAAGAAATGTTATAATTTGACAAATACGGCAAAAAGATGCAGAGTAAGTGAAGTAACGAGTTGATTTACTCTCAACTCGACCACACTGTGTTTGCCAACTTGTCTTGTGTTTGTTCTCTGAGAGATGCGATGATGCGAGATTATTAGATTAAAGCAGCAATGACCGTTCCAATTGGTTTACAAACTATGACGCCATACACAGTATTACATCGATCCTATTCTTTGCAAATCAACACTCTTTCTTTTTCTCCATATTACTTAGCGAGTGCACATAAGTCCGCCAGAAAAATTTATTAGTTTTATTTTAAGAGTAAGGTCTTAGTTCACCAAGAAACAGTTGGAATCGAGAAAAACTACTACTTGTAGTCGGGTAGATATATGCATGCATAGAATCATGCTTTGGAAATTACTTCAATCCACTTTTTGGCCATCTAATTAATCTATAATAAAATCTCCACTGAACGTATAGAACACTTGTCATGTTCAACTTTTTAGCAACGTAGCATATTGATAGTATTTACATAGTATTCGTATATATACTATAGTTTACAAAATAACTAAAGTGTAACTTTGTTTTATTTAAAAATTTATCCACAATGCGTAATTCTGTTCACAAAGAAGCTCATTACTTAGACCATAAACTTGAAAACACTCTCTTTGGTTTTCACTCGACTTGAGACGCTTTTTCAACAGATTTCATCAATATTCTGTTGGGAATACTTGGAATAACTTTGGATTTGCTGCTTGATGTTGTTGGCTTAGTTCGACTTGGAGTCTTAATTCAACTTGGTTATTCTGTAAGGCTAAAGAATGCTGTTGGGTATATACCAAACTATAGATTATAATCTATAGTTTGGTACACTCTCCGCAGATGACGTGCAGCCAGTTGGCAGTGACAACCAACCAAACACGCCTTAACATTCACACATTCGACAATTTAATTTTAAAATGTTTGTCTATTATTCTGTTTTTCTTTATCTCTTTTTTTCTAACTTTCACTCCAACAGTTTAATTTTAAAAATATTAGTCTTTTATTCTCATTTTAATTCTTCTCCACCATGTGGAATGTGTTTACCCAAACAACGAGAACAAGATGAGAGATGTGAGAACACAACACAATACAAACTCACTTAACTTGGTGTTAAGAAGAATAAAGCAAATCAAAGAAGTGTCCTAAGACCTTGTCAATCACGAAATTGAGAATCGAGTATTGAGTGTAGAGCAATCATAAAGAACACGAGAGCGAGAGAGAAAGAGAGAGAGAGAGAGAGAGAGAGAAAGTGAAAAGTGATGAAGAAGATTTTAATTTCCAAAACCAAGCACGCAGAGACAACGAGGTTGAATTTGGAATTAAGTTGATGCGGCATGCTCTTGCTTTCTCTCTCTCTCTCTCTCTCTGACTCTATTGGTCTATTTGACTATATGAAGATTGCTATTAAAGGAATTCGACATGACTAGACTAGAAGAGGACAGATGATAAAGGAAAATAAAAGAAAAGAGAGGGTGAGAGTGAGAGAGAGAGAGAGAGTGAGGAAGGAAGGAAAAAGCCAAAGTCAAAAGCCAAATTCCCAGCATTTGAGTCTAGTCCACACACCAGTGGTACCAGTGCAAAGTCGACAAACAACAGACGGCATTTGATCCTCTCTGGCTGGCGATATTCGAAAAATGTAATAACTTTTCAATTCGTCCTTGTGCCACTCAGTGAGTGAGTGAGAGAGAGAGAGAGAGAGAGAGAGAGAGAGAGAGAGAAATAGAAAGACAAATGCAGGGTGTAAAGAAGTTTGAAGTGAAGAGAATAAACAGAAATATGAGATTCAGCACAACGCCAAGTAGGAGATGGAGAGAAAAGAGAAGAGAGTGAGTGAGTGAGAGGGAAGAGAGGGAGAGAGAGAGAGAGAAGCCGTGGAGAATTGCAAGTGGACAGTATTTCCATGGAAGAGGGTTTTGAGATCCACCTTGTCCAACTGTTTAGCTCTAGTTTCGGTTTTGGACCGGAACTCAGTGTGATCGCTCTCTCCCTCTTTCTCTCCCCCTCCCTCTCTCTACCTCTTTCCTTCTCTATCTTTATCCCGCTCCATCTCTTTCCTTCTAATTCTCTCTCTCTCTCTCTCTCTCGATCCATACTCTCTCTCTCTCTCTCGATCCATACTCTCTCTCTCTCTCTCTCTCTCGATCCATACTCTCTCTCTCTCCCAGACAAATAAAAGTGCTCTCTCGAGAATGAGTTGGCAAAGAAGAATTTAAATATTTAAATCAACAGTCACCGTCGTAAAAAGTGCATGTGTGTGTGTGTGGAGTGTCGTTTAGTTGTGTGTGAGTGTGTTTTCAGTAGGTCAGTCGAGCGTAATCAAATGCTTTGGGTGTTATATAAACTGAGAGAGAGAAAGTCAATGTGTTCTCTACTTGGCAATCAAGAGAAATTCAAATAGAGAAAAAAATCGAAATGAAATTGAAAAAATAGAGATAGGGTTAGAGAAAAATAAAAGAGTTTTAGTGTTGAGATAGATCAAGAATAGAAAGATTAACTTTATTTATCACAAGGAAAAATGATAAACAAGTGCAAAAGACAAATCGATTGACAAATGTTTTTTAAACATGATTTAACTACATACATTCAAGCTTTTAAAATACATTTTGTTTGCTTTATCACAAAAGGCAAACCCCTTGTTGTCTTGCCGGCCAAGAAAATTGGGAAAAGCACACTCGTGGCCAAAACCACCAAAGACGGAAACTCGATCCGTAATGCTTTAAAAGATAGAAGATACCGGCAACACTCAACAATCGGCTTGCTCAAGAAAAAACCTCCATTATAAATCGCCACAGAACAGACGCACGCTTTACCTCTGGTCACATCTCAAAAAGGCCACTTTGTACGGTCAAAGGTAGAGAACATTTTGATCGTTTCTTGAGTGCTGCCTGTACTAAGTTATTTCTAACCAAATTTTCATTATTTAACAACTTGACGCCATCTAGTGATAGTTTTTTAAATTCAAAATATTGCAATTCAACCGACAGATGTCACTAGTATATGACCAATAAACAGAGCTGTTAACGGGGGTCCGGGTAAAAATTGTTCTAAAGCACAGTGAAAGTTAATTAGATTTTCCAGTTTGCCGCTAGGTGGCGACCAGTCTATGGAAGTTAACAATTAAAAATTTTCACCCGGACCCCTGTTAACACCACTGCCAATAAAAATGATAATGTTAAGTGATTTAAAATTTTATGATTTTATTACAAATATGCATTAAAATAAATTGCTATGGCACTAGATTAAAAAACTGTAATTTTTACTAATTCACATTTCTTAGCGCGATAATTTGTATATAGACAATCATTCTTGCCCTAAATAGATGTCACCAAATAATAATAATAATAATATTCTTAAATTTTCCGTTAATTTTACAATGTTAGTACATCTTGTTTAAGCCAAAAATAACAAAAGCAATAGAAACAAAAGTTTCAGAAGTTGTCACTCATCACGCTAAATACATTACCAAAGATGGCCACACAATTATAGGTTGTGAGTCGAATTGATAATCTCAATTTGTTCTAATTTTGACATTATACTAATTCCACCTGAGAACTAACTAGTATTTTTTTAAAATGATGAATATTCATAATGCCCTTTAGTCTATTCATGCTGTTACGAGGTGTCGAGAGTTCTCATCCCACTAAGAATCAGGTAATGAGGCTACTTCACATCATGACTTGAATTTAACTCACGTGGTGTTTGGTCATTAGTAAAATGTGTTTCATCTTTATTGTTTGGCAACAGTGATGATGCAATCCACGCACACACATCGACACACCAAATGACACATAGTACACTCGGTGGTGATTGGCCAAAGTAACATCTGGGCGATGTCAGAATGGATTAGCATTGGGCACCAAAAACCACGCATTGCTAGCGTTGACAGATTCAAGGTTGAGACACATTTGCACATTTGCCAAATTGGTTGGCTTCCAGGTGAGATCAATATTTTACAGGCTTTTGGCAGGTGGAGAGCAGGTTTATGGCTATGAGCGTGAATGGTTTGGCATAGACAATGCACGAGGTGATGAGCATGCGAACTGTATCGAGGTTGTAACTGTTACAAAGTGGAGTGTCGCCTGCCACAACAACACTCGCAAATCACCCGCTGCTCGAATCAAGGTCGCTTCTGGCAAGAAACAATGATGCAGCACCAAGCAGCTCGACTAATCCACTGGCAGACGGTGCAGCCATATTAGCATCTCGCTTGACCATATATCACCTCAATCGGTGCCATCGATGAGTGGTGACTCAGCGAGATTGAAGACCACCAGTGGAGTGCCATCACCAGCCAATCGTCTCATCAACACAGCATCAATTAAAACTGTGTTTGACTCGTGGTGCCAGTTTTCGATTGAAAGGACAATGCCGTGTAATGTATGTATCAATTATGATTTGCACACAACAACTTACTTGGCTTACTTGTTTCGGCATCTCGTGACAGGAAACACTACTTTTCACACCGCGCTCTATATCGCTCAAATTTGACTTTAAAGTTTTTTTCTAAGCTAATATCCCAATAGAAGCATATATGATCAAAGCACGCAAAGGAAAGCATCTCTGGGGATTGGCTCAATTCAATTTTCCCTATGTTTTTACGCGCGCGCGATTACGCGTACGCGTGCCTAGTGATACTTCCTAGACACAAATTGACTACTTAAATCTATGCATGTGTATAACAAAGTGTCATCTAGCAGCTGTGTGTGTGTTATATGCAACAAAATTTAAGGTCATCATCATCGAAGAGCGGATGGTTTTGGCCATTGTCGTCCGGGAGTGATCAGTAGCACTTGAGATGGGCAATCGAGTGCCAGAGATTGGGTAAAAGAGAGCACACAGTGCATAGTGGCAGAGCAGTGAAAGTGGTGTAAAATAAGTCAATCAGTTAAGTCGACACCGAGAGCGTGATTGGCGTAGAGCGTGAATCGCGGTTGCTGCATGTGTGCGTGTGTGTGTGTGCTCTCGAGCTAGTTGACTCGAGCCGTCGATCGAGTGGCCCGATAAGTTGAGTGAATGACATCGGCGCCAGCCAGAGCGCGGATTACAATCGCCGATCGATCAATCCACCACGAGGGCTGCCCCAGTCAGACGTGTCCCACCAGACGCCTCACTGCAGTATACTAGGAAGAAGAAACACGAGTCTGCCTGAGCACCTCAACTAGAGCATACTGCTCACCAATTAGTAACTTCATTAGCACGGGTTAGCACATATGTTTCAATATCTCACACTCCCTCTGGGTCATCGTGTTACTCGCACTGACAGTTGACCACAATCTACTGTTTGTGTGCGTGTCTGTGTGTTCTCAAGCTTACGAGATTTACAATTCGGGAAAGTCGAAAACAAACTAAGCTAACACGGAGTAACAGAAAGAGGAGAAAAGAATCGTCCCATAATTCACATTTCAGTGGGACAAGTTCACTTTAATTTTATTTTTTTTGTATATTGTAAAACAATAATTATAAACCACAATCCAGTGACATATCAACTGAATTATTACGATTAACTTTCTAAATTTTTAATTGACCCTAAAAACAAGATTTTAGCTAGAATCCTATTATTAGTGAAATAAGAAATCGATTGAGTCGAAATAACATTCAAGATTTATAAAGTTTTATATAATTGTAACAATTTTTTTGAAGTAAGCAATAGCAACAATGCTAACAACATAACCCAAGTTGATACAATACAATCAAGTTGACACAAACAACAAGTGGTGAAAACAAGTAAGAAAAAACATGTGCAAATCTTCAAAGAAACCAAATCAATGTTACCTTATTGTTTGGTCGTGAGATTGTTTGATAAGATCCCAATTAGATCAATTTGGTAACGTGATCTGTCTTTTGTTTGGATAATATCTCTTTCTTTCGTGATGACTCGAACGAATCACGATGACACCGAGGCTTTTTTCGGAGTGAATCTCTTACGCAAAAAAGCATCTGTGATGGAATGGTTTTAAAAGTAAATGTGTGTGTGTGTGTGGTGTGTGCGTTTGCGTTTGCGTGGGGGGAAGAGTGAACAAGCGCCGATGTGTGCTCGTCGATCGAGCACCGTTTGCAACATAAATCAGTAATCAGTGCGCGTGCTGATGCTCTGAAGATGGCTTCCCAAGTCTGGCTGGCTGCATTGTTGCCGCACTGTTGCACAAATCAAACAAAAGCTCAACAAATCAATTAAAACAGACAGAATGAGGAAAGTTGAGGAGCGAGCAAGTTTAAAGCTAAAATGCCAAAATGAAATATACATTTAAATTGTCATAAATTTTGATCTCGGCGTGCTACTGTTAGCACACAGCATACAAGTATGCCTAGAGATCACTATCGCGCGGTGTGTGTGTGTGTGCTTGATTTTATTGACAAGTTTGAAGGGCTCGTGTGAATATGTCCACACGCATATAGAAACTTGCAAGGTGCTAATTTGGAGGCAGACGAAACTCGACAAAGTCAGACTTGAATCGAAAGTCAACTCTATGTTGTTGTTGGTGGTGGTTGATAAAGCGCGCGCACCGATCGATGACAATGGACGGTGAGAGAGTGAGTGAGTGACATTTCGAAATTCGACCGACCACGGGTGAGTTGTGAATAGCCCCTGCGCATCATTGTTGTTGTGGTGTCGGTTGGCCTGAGGCACTTTGGAGAAATCGATCAGTCAACATCGAAGCAAAAAGTGATCATCACGTTGGTGGTGTGATGAAACGCAACATTCCTAGAGAGGGCACTCCGTGGAAATAGAGTGCCAACCTCGGTTGTTTGGATCGGCATACTCCAAGTGTGCCCATTTAATATGGTGTGCGGTGGTTAGCGTGTGACAAATTCCACCTCACGAATCTCACATAAGTCCAAACAGTGACAAACAAAGTGATTTAATGATTTAGTAAAGGTGATGAAGAGTAAGAGAGAGAATAAGAAATTAAAAAGTCGGCAAGATAATCGTCAAATGATCCACGCGGTGTCGGGCAAACAAGTGCATCATAAAACAAACGACCAATAGAATTAGCATTCAAGAAGAAAAGAGAATACCAAAATAACTCGGTTCGAGTGAAGTGCAACTTGTAAAAAACTTGAACAGTTTCAATTATTGAAGCATTCAAAAAACGTTATTTCTTAACCACAACCCGGAATTCTAAACCAGACATGATTGAGGAGAAAGGTACTCAAATCAAGCATCTCGTCGGTGTTATATTATTATATGTAATCAGATTGTATTCTCGTTGTGTACTATGTTGAGAGCAAGTTGAGAAACACAAAGAACCAAACACAATGCTTTGTATTGCAGTATACTGTATACACATGCACACACTTCTCAATGAAGAGCGGAGAACCTCGCAATTCAGGTTTACTTACAAACTCAATTAGATGGGCTTCGTGTGCGTTAGACAGGTTTACATGAAAGGCCAAAGCACACAATTCTGGACAAACGATAAAGTGAGCGAGGAAGAAGACATAAAAGTGAAATGATAGCAAAGAACAAAGCATGCTTTGCAACACAGTGGTGACACTTAGCTGCGTGATCGATTGGCCCTGCACGATTACACGGAATTGGACCGTCGATGATGATAGCAATGATTGAGTTGAGTATCGGTCCATAGCATTAATTGAAGAATAAATGACTATGAGAGGACTAGAATGGGAGGACGAGCAGGTCATGAGGAAATATGTTGAAAAATTTCAATCAGAACTTTGAAGATCCAGTGAACTCAAATTGTGGTGAGTGGAGATTGATAGTAGGCGGTGATCATCTTGGCAAGTGAGTGGTGGGGTGTGCAGACACTTCGTCCAATTCGATTATCTCCGAGGTGGCCATTGGTGGCATGACGCTTGGACTACCTCACGTCCATCACTGCTGCGACACGAACCTTTCATCAGTGGAGGTGCCGATCACGGTGATGCACCGGCGCCAATTGTAACCTATCATCTACAGCACTATGTTGGGATTAAACGATGCGGATGCCACCGTTCGACAGGTAGTCAAGCCAGGTGCAATCACCTATCACTGTGACGGACGTAAAGCCACCGGGATTTATCCACACTTGGCTATTGCACTGTCCAGTAAACGGTGGCCTATCCGAATTAATCACTAATCTAATCGAGTCACTTGCGCGAGCACCTTTCACTTCGCCACTATTCTACTTCAATAGATGATCGTTATTTGTAGTACACACGCCATACTTTGTCATACATACAATAGCAAAGGTAATTTTCTCCTTGTAGACGCCACCACTTTTCTCTTTCTCCCTCTCGTTGCGCGCTGAAAGATGTAATTCTCATGCAAAACAGCTCAGTGGCATACTGGACTGACCACTAACTATCAGATACGAGTCTAAAGGAAACAATTAGCGTACTTTACTGAAAGATGGGTGAGTGGGGAGCTGTCAGAGGGGAGTGAGTTGATCAACGAAGCACTGTAGCGGTCGTGGGTTGCCTTTACTCAGCCATACTGAGGTGCCCCACTGATCTGGACGGATGTGGATCACGTGCCGGTTTGAACACACCTGCACCTGAAAGCAATGTCTGCTCAGATGTAGCTCGCTACCTGGCTCAATCGGGCAGTGGCGTGCATCAAGCTTGAGACAGTTTAGCTTACAGTCTGTGCTTGATTCGAGCAGTTTGTTCATCTCCAAAAGAGTGTAGAACGCAAGTGAAACGTTCCCCATGAGTAAAAGACGGCGACATGTGATCGATCGCGTGACCAGGTGATGACAGTAGAAGAGCTCGATCCACGCTTGGTCCACAATCACGGTGACCAGTGGGGTAGTGATGCAGCTCAACTCGTTGAGGTAAACCATGGGCAATGCAACGGGCACATCTACAGCGTAATCATTGTCTTCGTCAGCGCTGAACAACTTCTCTTTGCGTATCACACGTTTGCAGTTGTAGACACACACAATCGAACCAAGTTGAGTGCCTACTACAAAGTTGATCTGGCACAGGTGAGGTGCATGGCGCGCTATGCTAGGCACCGGACCGCGCATGAAATCAATCACTTCGTCCATCCTTCACGCACGCTACCTCGCAACCCCTGAGCACCGAGATTTATGTCCAACAGCAACACTGCTACTCAAACTCAATTAAGATTAAGTCTCGTGGTAGGATCAGGCGCCACCGCTATTAAATCATGAACCTAGATGAGCCATAAGTGGAGATGAAGATTAAAATAACCTCCCGTGTAAGGTGAGCTTAATTGAATTGAGCCACACTCGTTTCAATATTCAGACCGATTCACATTCAAATACACGCATAGGAAGACTGAGTGAGATCAAGTGAACCGAGGTAGCAAACTACATCACCAGAGAAATGACATCAACGATGTTTGTACCGACCAACTTGGACAATGATCAATCGCGTGTACATTTGCGTGATGCATGCGACGCCTACTCACACCTGTCCAACGACTTAAGTGTGATGTGAAACAAGCTAAAACCATTCTCTCATGCTTAATTTATCTTTGGACACAAAGTCAACTTATCTCTTATCTTCCAGCAATCAGCTATTACTTTTGTTTGAAAGCAAAAATATTCCTAATTAGTCGATACACAAATCTACAACCTCAAATCGTATTTGAGATATTATTGAATGGAAAGAAAAGAAACATTTCTAGACTTCAAAAAGTATTTGATTATTACGCATTACAATTTAGATACGCGATGCAAATTTCAAGTGACTGCTTGCCGCAAGAAGTCATTGATCTGGATAGGTTTGTTCGTAGAGTAGTTCCAAATCAATGAATGTGCTGCGGCATGCTCGCAAGTGAGTGGTGTTAACAATACCCAAGAAAGCACCACCACCACTTTGAATCACAGCACTGGCAATATTTATGACTCGAGGTCGGGTGGATTTTTGCCGTTGTCGTGGTTCGAATATTTCTAGACAACTTTCAACGATGGCGACGATTATAATTGGCAATGAAGGATTGATCGCATTCACGTGTTGGTGTGTCACATTAAATGGGTCGAGGTGATGGGACCAAGTCGAGCAACATACCAACGTGGCACTCTCTCACTCACTTACTCACTCACTCTGAATCATCACCACTCAAAGAGAAAGTAAATGTTTTCTGTTTAATATATTTTTAGCCACAAAAAAAGAACAATTCAACCCTCGGTAAGAGTCACGATTGGGAGAAATTCAAGACTAAATCAATTAAATTCGACACAATCGCGCAAGTGCGTCTAGGGAAAAGAAAGAAGAAAGCGAAGATGCTCGTTGGATGTTGGACAAAGGAAAGACAATCGTGCTATTATCATCCGACTCGGTCCTCTTTACTGTTTTTGCGATTTTATAATTAGTAAATTCAATTTACTAATCAAACACAAGGCATACACATAGGCAGGCATGCACACTCACACATTTTTTTGTTGGCTATTAATAAATCTGGTTCCATCAATAGCAAAATGATGCGACGTGATGTGTAATATTAGAATAAAATAATAGAGAGAGATAAAGAGAATAAAAAGAATGACACTTTAATTGGAACCATAAATAATCAATCGTACCGCAAAATTGCCGATGCACTCTTTCATTTGACTTATTGCCACTTAAAAGCCATTTTTGGGTGATTTATTTGTCATCTTTTTTCTCGAAATCTTGAATAAACAAAAAATATAAATAAAATAATACTATAGTGTGAAAATCTAATGATTCTGGATTTTTTTCGGATTGTCTTAAAAATTGACAAATTAAACCGCGACAGTGACAGATGAGTGGCAAGTAGAATTGAAAGTCCAACAACAAACTCGGAAGTCTGCAGTGGGAGCGCGGAATTCCAACTGCATTATAGTGCACTCACGATTTATATATGATAACCTCGTGTGGGCTAATGGGTGCCAGTGTGCAACAGGTTAGTACACAAAGCTTGGTCACTTAGGTGAACAAAACGATTAACTGCCGAGAATACTGAACACACTGTGAGTGTGTCTGTGTGTGAGCGCATTAATCGATACTACACAATGGCTCGCGTCTGTCACACGATTACCAATCAACTATGACATGGCACTGACACATGCATGTGCTGTTTTGGTACTACCACACTAGACACCTTGACTCTATATTTAAGTGATGTGCTTTCCAAAATGTGTTCAATTTAGCTTAATTCAATCTCTACCACAAACAAAGAGCAATCCGCTTTGAATCAAATTTCAAACGAGCTTGTTAGTTATTTTTTGCACGAATCCTCTTGTGTGGTTACTAAATGCAAAATATGTTTGGATGATTTTTTTGGAATGAAAAACACGTTCGGAGTAAGCGTAATGCGTTATTTTTCAAAATGCTTATCTTATACAAAAAAAGACAAAGATAAAAATGCCATTAGTAGATTGACTAGAGGTTGATTGTTGTTTGGTGATTCGGTGGCTAAATCCGGTCTGCCAATCCTATTCTCCGGCATAGTTGGGGCCGGTAAAGAGCTTCAAATTAAAAAGCTGCGAACGGCGGAGCACAAAGCGCGTCAGTGTGGTGGCTCTGGCTAAGTGGTGTAATCAGGGGGAACAATGTTCACATCGACAGACAATCGAAGTCGATCGATCCATCCATCCACTGACGGTGCGCCAGCCAGCAAACCACAAGGTGAGCAGATTAGATCGTCCGTTTGTCGCTCGGCGAATCGAGAGCGAGAGTCGGTAGTGAGAGTGAAGATGTCGGCCGCCGGAGAGAGAGAGAGAGAGAGAGAGAGAGAGAGAGCGGTCTGCGGGAGAGTGGCAGTGCGGCAGTATCATCGCAGACTGGCGGGCGGGCCACTAGCAGTATATAAAGTGACACTTGGTGAGGCATGCCGGGACAGTCCAGGTGATTCTGTGCGCCACACTCCACACCGATGTAGTCTCAATCTCGTCTTTTTACGTGAACCATCGGCCATCAATCAATTCTACACCTCAATCATCATCATCCTCATCGACATCATCGACTCGACTCGACCTTTTTGGCTCGATCCATCACTTGTTGGTGAACACACGACCTCACTTCTCATTCGATCCGACACCGTGTGCTTTCGTGTTGGCAAAAACAATCCATGTGTCAATCGCTAATTGCCTTTTGCTCATTGTCTTCACAAATCATCAACAAGTGGATCAAGTTTCAGTGTTTGAAATTGACCAACTAGGATTCCACCAGTGTGTATGCAGGTTAGTAAGCTTCTCCGTTTGACACGAGCACGACCAATGTCAAGTGAAGTCACCACTTACTAATGATGCAAACTCAATTCACGAGTCGAACATCTTGAACTGTTCTAATGACTTTACCGAGTGACTTTCCCTTGCTCTGGCACGTTTGTTCTATGGAGACAAAATGTTCCATTCCATGACAATCGACTCGAGAGCTACATTGGCGATTCGCGTCATGCTCAAGCGGCGATTATGTTGCTCGCTTTACATCGTTCGATGCGCGCGCCCGAGGAAGTGCCGACGGATTTGGCGCCGTTGATGATTGACAGAAGTGGATTAGGCGGGAGGCACCTGGTAATAGAAGCTTGGGCGAGAGTAGTGAGTTGCCACCATTAGCTGTCATTGTTGGCAAGTTGCCTCACGCGCACTGGTGGTGAAGAGGCTCGACTCGGTGACGCGACGCGATTCACCAAGACAATTGCTCCACATCGATGACAGGCAATAAATGACCAGCACGGTTAGTCGCTGGGTAAACACTGTTCGGTGACCAGTGCATCAGCAGTGTTTCGTCTTTGCTTGACTGGGGCACTCGATTAATACGCACACACAGTCACAAGGACCAAACGACCAAAACTGTATTTACAGTGTAGCCAAGAAATTCCCTTCTCTGTGGTCATCTGGTCTTGGCGTGCTCGTGTAGACAGATAGACGCGCATTGTGCAATGCTAACTCGACACGAGTACACCAGACAAAGTGAAAGCAAAGTGAGTATAAAAGTATCTGGTTTTCCTCAACCAGTTCCGATTAGCCTTCCATGAGCAAAATTCGCACACAATGAACAGATCAATTTGAAATTACATTGCCGGTAACGTACATGAGCCATCTCAAAACACTTGACTCGCACCTAACTGATTGAGCTTGATCATCATCAAGTTTCGATCCTGATTAGTCCTAGCCCCTAATTCCTTTCGATTCGGCCTATCAATTCTATTGATAGATTTGGCATCAAGATTACATTGTGTCCGAGTGTTGCCTTTGCAATTCTAGGTTAAGCTCGAAACTTGAAACGGGCTAGTCCGTAGTACACAATCAACTCGTAGAAGACAGTAAGCAATTTGCATACAACCATGGTGTGATACAAACACACCAAAACTTACGTTCACTAAAAATGTCTCACTTAGGTGTGCGAGGGAGAAGGAAATGGTGAATAAATCACAAAATTGCCTCCCACCGCAGTTCACTGGCATTGATGGTCGAGTGATGATAAATGAAGAGTGAGAGGAGAGAAAAAAGAAAGGTGAAAGAGTGTTCACCTGGTAAATGGCACCCAGTGTGTGTGTGGCTAGTGTGAGTTCACTCTGCGACATTTTAATCTCCCATCACCCTCAGAGCCGTGCCGACATTGGTCACGGTGTCAGTATAAATAACTACTAAGAAGAAAGAGAGGGGAGGGAGAAAGAGAGAATGAAAGAGAAAATGTGTGTATGGCAAGTGCACAGTAGCACCAACGGAAGTCAACCGGCATGATAATGTTGTCAGTAATCGATTGGCCAAGCAATGGCGTCGTCGGTCTATGTATATGTGATAATCATCGCCCTCTTCCAGTCAACACTGCAGACAAGAACAAGTTGACTGAGGCGTCTATGCATAGTGAGACGGGCTTCTTGAGTCAAAGGGAGAAATGAGAGAGATAGAATTAAATCGACTCTTCACTCATAGTCTTTTAAAAATAAAAATATACCTGGAACAAAGCAACTGTTTGTGTGTGTCCAGTAAGTCACTGACACTAGCCGGCAGATGATCGAGTCATTATGCAATCAATCAAATGAGAAACGATGCGCTAGTGAGTGTGTGAGACCACCGTCGAGCAATTCTCTTGCAGTGTGATCATTGAGAACGTACCACTTCACAGATCACTTTTCTTCTTTGTTGCACCAATCAGCATAAGCCGATTTTGTCATAACTTATTGCTATTTATATATATTTTGTCAGAAATGTGCTTTAGATGAACACAAGCAACTAATAACTATCATTGGAATTTGAACTAAACGCCAAAATTAACTCAGGTGATGTTTATGAAACAAAGTTTGAACAATGTTTTGGTAATAGATTGAGCAATATGGGTTTTCTCTCCCGCTCTCTCTTAAATTGCTCTTAAAGTGGTGGTTCCGTGAAAGATTTCATATATTTTCGGTTTCATTGTTTTTCTCTAACTCTTCTTTTCACAATGTTTAACAAGTAGCTTATTCGAAGCAATCTTACACTAGTGTTGGCAACTGCCAATTGCAATGTGTCGATATATTAAATAAGCGGTTTAATACACATCTAAACACACGTTGAGATGCGTGATCAGTTTCAATCACTGGATCAAGCGCGTGAACAGTGCAGACATTATTATATTTATAAAACCAAGTGTTATTGGTTATCAATAAAAAAACTAGAGAGGGAGAAAGTAAATAACGGAGTAAATATAGTGGCTTAATTGTTAATTTCCTGGATTTTGGCGATGAATGTAGAAATCGAAAGTGAAGTGAAATGACCGTCTTAGGACAATGGCAATGCACGGGGCAATACCTGACGAACAACAATTAGTGTCACTGCACATCACAGATAGAATCAAGCACCCAGTGAGTGTGGCGGCGTTAATCTTACACATTGCACCGGCCGGTAGAGATTAGACAAGTGACAGGCTAATTGATCGACTGGCCGAGTAAGGCCAGGAATAGGACTCAAGTGGACACAAAGCAACAAGTGGATTGTCCAGATTGAAACTAGTGTCCGGTGCACACTCTCTACGCGTAGTGTGCTTAATGCGACAACGCTTGAACAAGTCGGCAATGACAAAAAAGAACGCGCGACACGCTAATCACATGTCCATCGTGATATCCATCTTTTTGTACAGCGCATACAACTAAGTGGCGGGTTATAATTCTTCAGCAAACAATGTGGAAAGAGGCGACAGGGTGAAGAAGCGACACTCCGATACCACTGTCGCCTCTCTTTCTACCACTGATGTATCAATTAAAGATAGTTGATGCTAAAATTATGTTAATGCACTATCCACTACTGTCAGGAAGAGAGAACAATGCGAACAATGGAATCGGCCACTGCTCCGGTTCTGAACTTGACATGAATTCGTAAAGATAATGACAACAAGCCACGACAAGTGTCGCTATCCGTAAATAGTTCTCGCCGCTACTTAGCAACATGGGTGACACCGTTTTCATAAATAATGCGAGATTAAGTGAACCAAGGGACTTAGTGGTTGGCGCGAGACAATTGGATCTGATTCAACGATGCCCGCATACAAGCGCAACTGGTGATGGGATGCTTGCTTGGATTACTTTTCACGTTCTTCTTTGTTGTCAGGTGCTCGTCGATGTGACTATAGTGTGACGCAGAGCTCATTTGGTTCCCGCTCGCCTCGAGCTGCATTGTGTGCACTATGTTCTAGGTTTGTATGTTACCCGCTTGAACAGCCTCATCCAGTGCCAGTGATCATATCCGGCCATGATGGCTCCGACCCTGGCTCGGGTCCCGACGTCTCACCGCGTCCTCTTCTTGTGCCTTCTCACCACTACATGCCAAATCATAATCTCAACCGAGCCGGTGCCACTGTCCAGGCTCAATCAGTCACAATCCACACAGCCAGATGGCACCATCGGTGCGACAGAGGCCAGTGCCACCACAAGTACCACCACGGTTGTCAATGGTGAGTGAAGAGGCCAGCTATGTCCACTTGTCTGATTGATCATTGATTGTGATTTAGATATTCGTAAATTGTTGGAAGACTACGTTTCCTACTTGGCTTCGTTGCCGGATCTACAGAAAGGCATCAGCCACCTGAGCGAGCCTCACATGAGCAGTCATCAAGGAGAAGAAGTGATCGCGGCGGAGGAGAGTGAACAACGATCGCCATCAACGCTAGTGCTCGAGCCTCCATTGGCTTACCACCCGTATCACCCACAAGCAGCCATTCTAATCACTGATCCCACGGCAGCGTCCGCTAGCCTCCATAGTCCTCCGCCTCGATATTTGCTCGAGATTCCAAGTGACAGTGCGGTTAGTTTGAGTCTGAGCGATGAAGAGTTGAGCTCTTTTATCGACACAGTACTTGGATCGATTCCAAGCCACCCCGATAAGTCAACTGTGGATAATTCCACCAACAGCAACTCGACACAGAAGACCAGAGATGCTCTCGTTAAGCTTGTCAGTGATAAATTGGAGACAATTATCCCCCATAACGCGCACCAAACCAACTTTACATCTGTCGACCAAGCACTTTTCGAATTGCGGAAAGACATCGAAGTGCTGCAAAATCACACCCGGAGTGATTTGTTTAGTGCTAACACGGAGGAACCACCGACCAGTGACTCCGATCAAACGACTACCATCAACCCATTTAAGTCGCGGGCGGAGATTTACGAAGAATCAGACGAGGGCGATGATAAACAAAATGACAAACTTCCGCCAACTGATGAGGCGGAGAGGAGATTACTCACTACTGAACCCGAGACTAGCACGGAGCCCGTTGAAACAAACCATGCGAACAATTCCACTGAGGACGAAATTGCCAACATGAGGAACATGGACGATGTTCAACTGTTACATGAGTTGAAGCGTACCAAGGATCTTCTCCAAGTACATATCGACAAGTTAAAAACACTAGAAAAGAGCTCTTCACTTCAATTAGCACCCGAAGTGACCGAACTTACTACAACATCGGTGGAGTTATCCAATTTCACTACTACAGAAGTTCCAATCAACTTAGCGATTGATGGGAACTCGAAAGCTAGTGAGTCACTATTGAATCCTGTCACCGAAACGCCAGAAATGCCCACTACTACTGTCAATGTGATTGCAGTAGATGAGAGAAGTACTACGAGCGCGACAGAAGTGACCACAACTGAGCCTGTAACCACCACTACAACTACTACCACAGTACCGGTGGTGATCATCAAGAAACGTTTGAGGGCTAAGTTGAAACACAAGCGCAAGAAGAAGCTCAACGTAGAAGCAGTAGGCAGTGGCCCTTCAGTAGTTCTCTCGTCACTGGACGTGCCGAGGAGCAATGTTACAAAACAGGCCTCGGGTGACACTAATGATGATGCATTGCCTGGCAACGCCACGCGGCGCCACCATCTGCCATCCAACCGAACCAACTTTGGCGCTAGGCTTCATGGGCTGCCGGCAAACGAAGCAGAAAATTTAGTTAAAACTAATTTGACTCAAACTAACGCGACAAACAGTTTGTCCACTACCAACATCACTCTCGACAATGAGATGACCAGCAGCGGAACTATCAATGAGACTGACAGCGAGACCATGATATTGACTCATGTGCCCAAGATCACCATCATTCACAAAATCCAGAAGACTACTGGACGCAATTCTTCCGACGAGGAGAGTTACAAAGAAGCGCTGCGACGACATAAAGAGCTAATCAAGTCAACAGTACAATCCATTTCCCTTTATCCTGCTGCTTTCAAGCGGTACAAGATTAACCAGAACAACCGAGTTAACAGTGTGGGTGAGATCTATTTACTACCCAATCTTGCAGGTCTCGACTCAAGTCCTTCGCAGCGATCGCCGCAGGTAATTCGGGTAGACAAACAGTTGGTGCTGCTGGGCAAACCAAAGAGTTCTGATGATGATGATCCAAACGGACTCGACTTGTCGAGCAATGATGCCACTAATAGACCGACCATTACCAAGCAGAGACAGCCAAGATTAGACAATGACGCCAGAGGTGGAGAGATAATGAAATTTGCCTACCACAAAGCTCAGAATAAGTTTAATAAGGAGACCAAGGCAGTGGTGAGCGTTGAGGAGGATGCGGACGAACTCACCGCAGACCGGGCCTGGGCCGTTCGCCCGTCGAGCAGGGTGCATTTTAATTACTTCAACTCACTTCCCATCCACCACACAAACGACGGCAACGGCAGTCCGGAAAATCTTCTCAAGTTTTATCGCCCACCACGTTTCATGCATCACCGCAAACGGTACAAAAAGGTCCGTATTCCGGTCGGGCACCGATTCAAGAAATCAAATTCAGCAACATACAAGCAGGAGAGTCCGGTGGCAGCGGCGTCTAACGCTAGTCTGGCCCGTCAAGTGGTGTCCTATCTCAACGAGGCACCCGTGCTCATCACTTTTGGCGGCATCCGACCGGCTCGCCACCGTCACCAGTCGCCCGGCAACCGGACGAAGCCAGACTCGAGGCCACTTAATCAGACCAGTCCTCACCAGAGTGCTACCAGTGGCACTGGTTCCAAATTGCAGACATCCTCCAAGACATCATCCTTCAAAGTGTTTTGTACTTACGACGCGCATCGATCACTGTCATTATCATCCAACGATAGCAGCGGCCGTTACTTCGACATCAATCAGCTCGAGCACAACTCGGTCATCCTGCAACAGTGCACGCATCTGGTCTACGCCTTTGCCGGTGTCAACATGAATGGAGAGATCATGGCCAGTGCTGGCAATGGCGCTCGCGACGACATTCTTCGCGCTAAGCAAAACCAAGATCCCGAAGAGGAAAATCTTAACCGCCTCCAACGACTTCGAGTGACACTTCCACACTTGAAGATACTAGTTGCGATTGGAGGTTGGAACACTCCACCACAACTTTTCTCATTGCTGGTGGCCACAAGTCGTTTGCGCGATCGACTTGCTCAAAGCATCCACAAGTTTGTCTTGGAGCATGATCTAGACGGTGCCCTCCTTTCCTGGTTCTACCCGGTCTACGGCAGCAAATCAACGATGGATAACTCGCGCACAACACGTTCCACGGGCCAGACATTATTCCAGCTGGACGACAAGCAGAATCTGGTCAAGTTGATGCGCTCGCTTCGATTGCGTTTCGACTCGATTCCCCATAAGAAACTTGAGCTTGGCATCATGGCACCGCCGTTCGAAGAGCTGATCGATCGCGGTTACGATGTGCCACGATTGGCCGAGTAGGTATCGATTTGCTTTCACTCACACTCACCATTTGCTTTCTCTTGCAGACTAGCTGATCATTTGATCCTGATGACCTACGACTACTACGGTTCGTGGGAGGACAAAGTACACCACTTTGCCCCCCTCTACCCAGTCACCGCAAATCTCACTGACGAACGCGATCACAAATTTAACATTGTTTGTTTTACCATCTATGAATATATAACTCTATAACTTACATTTTTCTTTTTTATTAGAATTATACGCTTAATTACTGGCTCAAAGAGAAAGGTGCTCCACGTGAAAAGACTACAATTGGAATTGCTTTCTACGGTCGTAGTTTCACACTGGCCAATCCAAACCATGC
This sequence comes from Rhinocypha anisoptera, assembly GCA_011762765.2. Taxonomy (NCBI): domain Eukaryota; kingdom Metazoa; phylum Arthropoda; class Insecta; order Odonata; family Chlorocyphidae; genus Rhinocypha; species Rhinocypha anisoptera. The sequence goes on along the minus strand of WURS02061981.1, from coordinate 5,175 downwards.
AGAACCTGGTTCGTTAGCAACAGGACCAGGAATTGCAGGACCTATGACAAACAAGCCCGGTCTTCTCGCTTTCAATGAGGTACACGTTGATGTAGAATTCCGTAGAATGCTGATTAATTTACATGGTTAACTTTCAGTTATGCGAACTCTACCTCGGCAACTCGGGTGTACGACTGCGAGAGGACCAGCACCGAATCACGGCCAACTTGCAACTCTTTGACCAATGGGTTGGTTTCGATGACGAACTGAGTCTCTATATGAAAACACAGTATGCAATTGGACAACATCTCGAAGGTGTCTTTATCTGGTCGATTAACTTTGATGACTATCGGAACCGGTGTGGATGGGGTCGTTTTCCACTGCTCAAAGCAGTTAACAAGGCAGTAGAACACTGTAGTTCTTCGCGTGACCATTGTCGCGGACCCGAGGCACTGGTCAAGCTCACAGGCAACAACTAACGATCTACCATGCTCAATCTTTCCCAAACCCTTATTCTTTTTCCACATACGTGGTAATTGTTATATGGCGTTCTTACCCACCATTGTTCTCATTTTTTTTGTCGAGTGATCGATCATGATGAGTGACTCCAAGCCAAATGAATATGCGAACAAGCAACCACAATGATTTTCATTATTTCCCACACAACCTTCACCATCTTGGCAGCAAGCCAAAACTATCTGTCTACATCTTAACTATCGCTGCCGGGGGCACGAGGCATCTGACATTTGACTTTTTGATCGTCCTCATCAATAATTAATTGAAATAATAATAACTGTATTTTGCCCTATTGTTGTGTTGTGCTGTACATAATTTTCCGAGATCAATTCGGATAATCATAATAAAATAAGCGATTGATCTTAATAATAATACGATTATTGAGTAATACTGAGTGATAGTGATGTCCGTTGAGAGTGGTACTGGCACCAACAAATAGAATCACTAATGCAAATTGCCATTGGTCCATATTCAGTGCCACATGCTGGTTCGTAGTGGAATCGATTTGGAGACCCGAGCCACTGTGGAACCAGCGTTCTCCAATCAATCATTCGCCTGCTATAACTATTTTATATTTCCTAAAATATATACAATAAAAATAAAAACCAATTCAAGTCAAAATGCGGTCGATGGGCGAATTGAGTTGTAATTCAATTGGTGTTAACAGTGGTGGTGGCAACAATTAGAAGAAAACTTGCTTAAATGGATTTGGTGATTGAAGTGGTGAGAAGTTTGGCCAGTTGGGTGTCACTGTAGTGACATTGCACTATGAGAACTTTATGGTTGATCAAATTTGTCGCAATATTATCCTGCTTAGCATGTACACTCCAGGCCCAAGAAAACGAATTTGGAGCAAACCTTTCAAGTTTATTACCACGGTAAGTGAAAAAAATTAATCGAGGTTAACTGATTGACTGTATACAAATGCCAGTCCTAGAACGTCAACAATTAAGCCTGATGAGGATTGCTACCAAAACGTTACGACTAGTATGAACGAAAAGAGTGCGAGCAATGAGATAATCCAGTGTTGTATCAAACTTCTCAAGTGTGAGTTTTGCGATAATACCACATACGCGGAGTGTGCCAAAAATGAGTGGTGCATTGTTCAAAACAATCTCACCATGAATGCGTGCAACGCGCTCGACGCCTACTCCTTTGAAAAGGTGGGCATTGCGGTAGGCATCATCTTCATAGCATCACTCATCTTTGCAACATTCGCCGTGGTATGTCGCAACAAAAAAGAAGGCAAGCCCACCCACAGTAAAGGAGTTTACTTGGGCACTCACATGAACATTGATTCCAACTATGAAAGTTCAAAGGCAGACAGCTCAAGTACAGCGGCATCGAGTTCAAAGGCATCAAGCTCAAATGCATCCAGTTCAAATGCATCCAGTTCAAATGCATCCAGTTCAAATGCATCCAGTTCAAATGCATCCAGTTCCTCGGCATCAAGCTCAAGTGCTGCTTCGAGCAGCTCAGCAGCATCTAGTTCTAACGCTTCAAGCTCCATGGCGCCATCAAAAGCTCCATCGAAGGCTACACTTTCCAAAGGTGGAGTTTCAACAGCTCCGGTAGCCAAACCGGATCACAAGTCAAATGCAAATGTTCTCAAACCTCATCCCAAAGATGGGCCAGATATATCAACTATTAGACGTGCAGTTGCACTTTAATCCTATCTCTTTGCTTGACTATTTGCTTGACTTTTTAGTTTTTTAAAAATCTTATTAAACATGAAATGTGCGCATTTATAAATACTTACTTTGAAATAACTTTGCTTTGGTTTAGTGGAAACGATGTCTAATGCAGGAAAATCGGTGATTCATAATCTTATAATATAGTTTTTAATAATAATAAGTTTCACAGTTCGAAAAACCCGTAACTAAAATAACAAAAATTTCAATTATACATACAAGATATTCAAATATTATAAATTACCTTCAATTATAATTAAAAGAATGTAAGAAAATGAAGAATTCAAGAGATCTATGTACAAACAAAAGAATAAAACTAAATAACAGAGATTAGAAAAATATACATTTGTTTCTCTTCAAGAAGTTAATTACCAAAAAATAATGAATCGATGAATTGAATTATTAGAGTCATTAACTCGTGTATTGACTCGTGAAGTGTGGACATCGCTTTGAAGTTGATGTTGAGCGTTATAAGGGTTAATTGCGACTCGCAATTTACGAGAAAAAGGGTTTAATGTAAACAAGACAAGGCGATTACTAAAACTACGGAACGGAACGGAATGAGAGGTAGTGGCACAGCCACAGCGAGCATGCGCACTGCGCGCACGGAACGGAGAAAGCGACTACGGAACGAGCGGAGCAGAGAGAAAGCGACCTCATACAGCTGATCAGCCCTAAACAAAGCTTTGAGAGTTACACAACTTAACCTACCTACCTTCAAACATAACTCTTTTTCTCAGACCATGCTAAACTTTGCATCAACCATCACTAGGTTTATACAAACTTTAAAAACCTTTGAAACCCTTCCGAAACCATCTCGAAACATAAGCTAATAATACTAAACCTTCTAAAACCACCTCTAAACATAAGCTAACAATACTAAACCTTAGAAACCCTTCCAAAACCATCTCCAAACATAAGCTAACAATACTAAACCTTTGAAATCCTTCCAAAACCATCTCGAAACATAAGCTAATTTATACTAAACCTTCTAAAACCACCTCTAAACATAAGCTAACAATACTAAACCTTAGAAACCCTTTTGAAAC
>WURS02061970.1:0-10651 GCA_011762765.2 Rhinocypha anisoptera | reverse complement strand
GCGGAGGCCGTCGCTCCCCCCCCACGGCGGCAAGGCCCTCGCCGCAAAGGCGGCCGCCCCCGGGGAGGACTGCCGGGACCTGTCCCGTTGTCCCTCGGGCCAGTGCATCCACCGCTCGTGGATCTGCGACGGTTTCGACGACTGCGGGGATGGCTGGGACGAGGAACGGTGCGAGGAGCGAGGTAAAGTCACCTCGTCCACTCGCGCGAACCCTGTCGGGTGTACAGGAAGATGTCGTCTTTCCAGAAGTTCAGATATCACATGCTATAGTTTCAGCTTTTACATGGATAAAATTGGTTAGATAAAATAGTCTGGGTAGGAGGATTAATGCTAATTTGAAAGATGGATTCATATGTAGAGGTGGATACAGACAGACTAGTAAACGAAAGGTATTTGGACAGATCTTAGTGTCCGTGAGCACATTGTAGGTGGCAGGATAAGTGTCTAGAAAAAGGGAGTGGTCGGGTCTTTCATTTTACACTGCCTGCACTAGAAATTCGACTAACCGGCCTAATTGGGACCGGTTACTCCAGGTTCCTGAGTGTCAGCCGGATGATCCGGGAATCCGGTTTAACTGGGGAAAGGATTGCACTAACCCCCTTAGATTAATCGACACTAGAATGTCAGTAATTTAATGGAAAACAATTATTTCATGACAGACGTATTCAGCAGGTTATGTATGTATGTATGTTATTTTTTCATCCAACATATATCATACTTAACATGCCTTTTATTATAAAAATCGTAATTACTCAGCTCAAAAGGGACGTTAATTCCGACGATCAACGCTGCGCTTTCTAAAAATGAGATTCATTCAGTCCCTACATAAAAGAAGAAAATTATGAACTTTGTGTTAAAAAATGTGGATTTTGTAGGTACGTCACACTGCATATAAAATAGAATCGTAATTCAATAGACCACATTATTGACACAAGATATAGTTGTCAACTTAGATTTTGAAGATGAATCTAGAAAACACAGAAAAATGTAAAAATGACCGGTGTAGCCGATATCGGGGTCATCATCTGGGCTGAGAATGGTCGCGGGTTCGAATCCCACTCAGTGCATTGCTGTTTTGTTTGTACAACAGCGTTTTTCATACGATTTCAAGAGGTGCAAAATGACTATTGCCGTCGAAGCACCCAATAAACAAAAATACTACTACTACTAGAATTATTTTGAGAATGACGTGAGTACTCAGGTAACGACGGGCTTTCGGAGCATGCATCAATGAAATTTTACCTCCCGTCTATCAGAATAAGCTTTTCTATGACTTCTATTGTTCTTTCTGGTAGCAGTTGCGCGCAAGGTAAAAGATATCACCTCGCTCTAAGCTCGTAGAGATTTCTATAGTCCAGCCGGAGAGAAATAGTCCTGCGCGAAAATTTCTGCGCACCCCCTCCCTGTCCTCGGTTGCCCCCTCCCCGGGCTCCTTCCTTCCCGTTTCGTGCCTCCCCTACCAGCGTCACTTCAGCATAGTTGCCAGTTCTTGACATTTTGGTTATTTCTCCGTACTGTGCGCCGGTGAGAGTAAAACTGGCAACACTGTTTGCATCTCCTCCAGTTTGTGAGTGAGAGAGTAAAGAAGGGGAGGTTAGGCCGGGAGGGGTGGTAGGCAGTCGTAGCTCCACCCACCGTTCACCGAGAAGGACCATTTCTCGCGGTCGGACTATAATACATAGGTCACAGAACATCGGAGAAATTATCAACAACTAGGGAGAGACCTTTTGGAAATCATTTTGCGGAAATTTCACCAGTAATATAAAGCTAGGACAGTTAGCACATCGTATTGCAAGAAATTTGTGTGAGAAATGAAAATGAATATTTGATATTCATGTGAAAATCAGTTGGTGAAATTAATCGAGAAAGAGCAATTGACTAAATTCAGGTACTGCATGCTCATGTAAATTAATCAGCTTAGGTAAATAAATAAAGGGAAAGAAAATGAAAATCCGTGTGTTAACTAGCTGGAAAAATGATCATATTTGCATCATCATAGCCCAAATGAAGATTTCAATTTTTATCGGTCTCTTTCCTCATTTTCACTATCTTCACGATTGGGAAATTATATTTGAAGACCCAACCAAGAACAAGTTTTTTTCCCCGCTTTTATTTCTTCCGTGATTTTGACGGTGCCTTTGAGAATCGTGCTCAGTTGAACATCCAATTGAGCACAATTTCAAAATGACCTTTGCCGTCGGCGCACCCTATAATTTAATTCAATTCAATATTTTTTACAATATTTTATGTTTAATGAAAATTGGAGACGAAAAAGGCGGCAAAACCTACGACTTACATCGTGAGGCGTTGCCAATACGGAGGAATTTAATAAAACGCATGGCACTTCCCATACTGGTAACGCCACACAATCTAAGCCAAGGATTTCCCGCCTTCGTTCGGCTCTGTTTTTCTTCAGACATAAAATTCAATACAAAATATTGTGGTAGGTTAAAGTGTTGTGAAATTAATTGGAACACCATAAAAATTTTAAAAGGGAGACGAAGGTGTGTGTTTGGTATTTCCAATTCACAACTTACGTGGAAAACCCGGTTTCGTAAACTAAATAGATAACATAAATTATTATGGTTAACATTTGAAATTTCACTGTACTCCTGAAAACATATTTACTCCAATTCTATCAGAATTTCGATTCATTTATGAATTGTATATTGCTATTAAAAACCGCCAAATGACGCTACCCTCCGGCGCTCTAAAAAAAAATGGGGAAATTTTTCGTTCACACTGCTAAAGAACTACTCAAAATAATTGTAAAAAAATTCCCTACCAGAAATAAACGTAAAACTAAATTATCTACACGTTAATATTCTTTGGATGATGATCGGTTAATTCGTTTTTGAGATATAAAGCCTCAAACCCTAGTCTTTATACTTTCGGCGCGGGCAGTAAGATTAAAGAAACATTGTTGAGAAAGAATATTGAAACCAAAAGTGACTTCTTCATCTAGACCAACCCTTCTACATAAAGAAGCCACGGTATTCTTCTTCTTATTCTGTAACCGTTATCTTTGCAATTGTCTCTGTTATATCCTAGTTTTATCCTTATAACGGTAAATGGGAAAGTCATTTTCATTACGCGGTGTCGTATGAATTCACGGTTTTCAAAGTTGGTGGAGTCCTTGAGCTGTGGTTCCATCAGGTGGAATGGATGGCGTATGAAAGGAATAATTATCCATTCAATTCTATTACGAATTCTCTCTCTTCACTTATCTCAAGAACTATTCACTCAATTCTCTCACGGAATTTTCTGACATATATTGAAATCTTAATTTAATATGCCTGACAAAGGCATTATTCTTTTGCCCCACGTATATTTGATCTTCTTTCGTGACAGCTGAAACTCATGTTCTTCCCTGCCTTGCTCTATAAATATCCTAACTACTTTCGCGACAATTATCAACTAACACCCCTAATCGTCTCATAATTTAACTTCAATTCTATCTCTACGCTTCCTTCGTGTTTTCTCCATAACAACTCTCCACTCAACAGTAACATATGTAGGAAATGGTTCCCGGTGTATCTTGGTAGAACTGCTTCATGGTTATAGAAACAGGAAGCTTTGTTATTCTGCATAAATAAATTTATTAATATGACCTCGGTTTCATCGCAGGGTGACTTCATCAGCCTTTCATGCGTTATGATGTCGCCCCGCGACGAAATCTAAGTCGTGTTAATACGATTGTTTATGTAGAATTGCAAAGTGATTTGTTTATATAATTGTTTATTCTTTTGCCTTAACTATAATATTTGTCCATTTTATTCAACACAACCAACTATCACAGTTTACAACCTTCTATTCTCAGGATCACAAAGCGTCCACTCACCATGTCAAAGTATCCACTGTTTTTTTTTATGGCTGTACTCCATGCCCCATATTGTATTCCGTCTTTGGCATTACTCCGTTGGATTTTTGTTGTCACTTATGAGTGCGAATAGTGTAAAGTACCTGAGGTAGCGATATATTGGGGATTGATTCTCTTGATAGGAAGCATCTTGTTTTAAGGAAGCGAGTTGGGAACCCTCCACAGAGGCTGGTTAGGACAGCTTATTATATTTAAACAAATCCGACCCCAAGAGATGAGTTCTCGGATTTCTATCTAGGGCACAACCTAAATAGGTATACAGAAATTAAGGTTCTTTTGAGTTATTTTATTTAATTACGTTGATAGCATTAGTAAAAAATTTACTTTTTACTTTACAGAATACTTATGAAAAAGAAATTACTTGTATTATTCTGCAGCAATTAAAATTTTCTCAAAATTAAAGTCAGATGATGGTATTGCTTTCTCTATCATTTATAGTTAGGAGTCTTCATTGGATACCGCTTTATTCAGGTCGTTTACCACGGAGTTTAATCCCTGGTTTATCTCTCTCACGAATTATAAGGCTTTACACCTTTAATTCACACATCATCTGCATCTTTCTACGAATCCATTTGCATGGTAACCGTTTCTATGTGCTGAGCAACTACCTTGCAGAGAAATAAACAATATATTACGGAAACAAGCAAAAAAATTTCGCCTAGCAGTGGAAAAATTAACGTTTCCTTAATTCATCAACTTGGACCAAACTTTAGTCCGTGCGCTATCTCGTCCTCCTATTTTCTTGTTTACAAACTTTTTTATCACACCAGATTTAGCTAGTGCCCAAACTCGGGTGCTTTACGGTTGAAAGTTCCTGACGAATGCAAATAAACAATTCTTACGCGTTTTCGTGTTTTTAAAGTGTTTGTATATGGTATTATTATCTTGTGGAAACATAAAGAAGGTGTGGTAGGGTACAATAGTTTTCGCCGACCAATATTACGCCTTAAATTAGTTAAAGCAGCTCATCCAGCTCTTTAGTTATTTGCAGGTTTTTACATTTCATAATATTTTCTGGCTTCAATGATTTGTGTCACCATGCTTTCAACATTTATTTTCATTCTACTTATTTAGTCATTCCTATGGTTACTATCATTCTAATAATCAAATCATCACAACCGGGATCTATGTAATGTGTCGAATAAAAATAAGATGTGTAACTTGGTCCTTGAGAGATGAAGATGAGCTTGGATTATAGACTATTTATATGCTGAGGTGTCAAAGAATAAAGAAAATCAAATGGTCAGAGAGAGATACACAAGAAATTTGGGGAAGTAAGGCAAATTCTTGGTGAATCCGAAGGATTCAGGAAACGTTGATGGAAATGATACTCAGATATAATGGATGGTTGAAAAATTTATTTGATGCAAGTTTATTTGGTAATCGAGATAACCCCGGAAAATGTGCTGACTTCATCAAAAAAATACCTTTTACTAGTGCAGTCTAATCGTCATCCTCGTATTCATTCTTTGCATTTCTATCTTTAGTATGAAATTCTAATTTAATATCTATAATAGCATTGTCAATAACACAGCGTAAATCGGAAAGGTGATTAATGACTTTGTTCATTCCGTCAAAATTTTTTACTAATCTTGTATACTTTCCCTTGACTGACGTCTTTACGTAGATATTCATATTGTCATTGACCTTTCGTTTCCCACTTTTGAGGATAATAATGTGAATCGCTTCCTTTAATTGGGGTTTAAAAAAGTTTCTTTCTCTAATTAGGTCACTACTTTTAAAGTTGGCTCAAAATAAAGTTTCGGTTAAACCCGCCTTAGTATGATTTTTTATACATCCTAGCACTACGTGTGAACTAAAATAAAATAAGAGATAATAGCATAGAAAAGGACGAACACAAAATGTGTTGAGAAAGATGTAAACCCACCGATTCTAGAAAAAACAGAAGAAATGGTTTCATGCGTAACTTTATGGAACTCCTTTATGACTCCAAGAAACAAAACACTTTGTAATTCCACAGAAAATAATTTGATAACGACCCAGGTTTCGACGCGTGACGTCATAATCAGGTGTCTTATGACGTGATGAAGCACACCAGATGATGGTTCCACGCGTCGAAACCTGGGTCGTTATTAAATTATTTTCTGCGGAATTACAGTGTTTTGCATCTTTGAATCGATAAAAGAATAAACGTCGTGGCGATGAGATCTAAAAACTCCTATCAATTCCTAAGTGACATCTGAGTTTTTGTCTGTATAACTGGTAGCTCAGTCGAAAGATCTGTGCATCAAATTCTGGCTGAGAGCAAAATTTCTTCAAGTTCATGGTCTAAAATATAAAATGCATTCGCATTCTATCTTATTGATCACCTCAACGCTGAAGCTTTGTCGAATACCTCTGCCCAGAGATAAACTGCGATTGTTAAACATGAACTCTACTATGTTAATTTGTTTGATTCTCGCTTGGATGAAAAGAACAAACGTGGATCATGTTAAAATTTTCTAGTTAATTTTAAATTACCAGTCCATCTATTTGTTTTAGATAGTAGAAAACGCTTAGAAATGTCTAATTATCTTATATATCCCTTTAAACATTAGTTATACGCATATTTCTTACGTCGCTTATAAAAAATCAAGTGTCAAAAACTTGTCAAATGCTAACCCCAATGATTTATATGAAACATTTGATGCAAGTATTAGTTTTAGAATTTATCATTTCCGTATTAATGTGAAGGAAATAGCAATTTTCTACTGTTAAAAATACACTTTATTCTTACCGGTTTCGATGTCGCTTCATTATGATCAGGTCTAAAATTCCTCCAGAATGTTTTATTCCCCTGCTGGTCACTCAGGATCAGTACGCTGCTTTTCGCCATTATTGGCTCTCAACAGCTACCAACGGAGTGACACGTAATGTTTAAAACCGTCGACATAACAGACGACTGACGTCAGGCGTCCGTCTGCCACCACCACCGCCACTATCACCTCGACCACTACGATCTTGCGGTGTGAGCCTAAGCCTCAGCCACCGCCGATCCTTTATCATTTGCCCCACCCCCTACTCTCCCGTCTTTCACACTCATAGCACCGAATTCTTCCAAAGTGTGTTGCGTGGTTTACAGGATAGAAAGGATCGGATGGAAAATAAAATAAATATTCAATTAAAAAATTAAGAGAATATTTTTATTGAAAAAATTACATAATTTCAACACGAACAAATTTTAAAATTCAATTGTTGATTTCACAAAACGCACAACGTGGAAACTCAAATTTTAAGCATTTAATTTGAAAATAGGGAAAATTCCTGCCCGTCTGACCAAACATAGACGCCTCTCTTCTTAATCTTATCATTGGCGTCTTGATTTTTACATAAAAGTTTTAGAACGTTTACAGTGTTGTAAAACTAGACCCTGAATTTTCCCGCGGGAAATAGATTGAATATATCTTAAGAAAAGTTGCTGACTAAGGCGATTTTACACCTGTCTTTGAGTCAGAATCTAGGTCAAGAGACGTACACATGCTGTTCTCGGGCTTCTGTTTTTCCGGAGGAGAGAATTAATCACTGCTTAATCAATTGTGTTCATGTTGGTACCTGATTTTAAAATGTTAGAGCTGATGATGATGCAGTGACATCCAAACTGGTCATCATAAAGTGTATTTCTAACAGGGGAAAATCATTAATATGTTTGAATTCCACCACATTACGCCTGAAACTACGCCATTCGTTATAAATTTCGGTTAACTTGGTAAAGAGATATTTTTCTTCCTTCTTCTAAATTCATTCTCAAATCACTAATCTTTCGTCTCTCGTCTTCTTTCATAATTCTCCTCTCGCTCTTTGTGTTTTTTTCGGTCTGTTTGTCCAACGGAAGTCAACCTCTGTATTTTCCTCGGTTTAGAACTTGTAACTCCGTTATTTTTCCCGCGCTCAGGTCTTTCCTTACTTCTTTCGTCCACTTGGTGATCGTCTTCAATCCGTTTGCATAGCCATAGATCCCTCTTTGATGAGTCTAAGTACCGTACATCCTCTTCACATGCCCGTATAACTGCAACCCAAAGGGGCTTCTTCTAGTTACGAATTCCTCACATAGTGAGAATAAAAATATCTCCTCCACCAGATCACGCGCCTGATTCGCCGAATATTAATTCCTCACGTATTCTTCCATAGATAGAATTTATCAGCAAATCTAAAATCTAAGCCACATAATCTCAGATGGCAAAACACGATTGAGTACACTTCTCGCTCCATACTTTGATTTTTGTGATGAAGTTTACACACTGATGCTTTTTTATTATATTCTGAAATTTATTTATCCATTCCAATTGCTTATCTTCTTTTTCAACGCCGAACCCTCGCGGGCGTATCCCTCGCATCTTCCGTGCCTTCAAAGTGGCTCCTTTGTGTTGTCTTCCTTTATGTTATTCTTTAGACTTATGAAATTGCCAAAGTTTGGTGAAACGACGTGGATGGATTTCAATAATCGAGCCTTGGAAGTTTTCCGATATCTCTCGTTTTAACAGGAGTCGCGATACTGGGGAGTAGTCGAAATGCCGAGTCGAAATTCACACTCTATTGAGCTATTCGCATCTCGGTGACTTTAGTGTTACCTTTTTGAAAAATTCGGAGACGAAACTCAAACGCTCCCTCGTCGTTTATTGATTTTATTTCAATCCATCATCCCCCGTCATAGAGGAGACCTTTGACTAAATATCTATGGAAAAATTATTTTTCTGTTTGCGAGACATTCTTTTGCCATGACGTAGTAAGATAATTCAATGGGTATCAGTCAAAAGGCAGAGCTTTTTTTGTCTGGTCAGGTAGTGAGGATTATACGTTCAGGCGGCTACGGAATAGGCCATGTTTTGAACATGTATATTTCTGCCCAAGCCACCACAGCGTTGAATTACAACGGCATCTACGAGCAATTCTAATTAATTTCGATCAATTACTACAATTTGCAATTTTGCATCCAATCAATTATAATTACAAATGACATTTTAGGTTTCACGCACTGCAAAAATATGGTACTACAAAATACGTTTAAAACTAATCTCATAAGTAAACTTCACCATGCGACCAGAAAAATTGATAGCCTAAGTATTGGGAAGGATCAAGTAAGCAAAATTTGAGTTATTATATTAAAATCCCATTAGTGATCGTACTCAGTTTATGTGGACATGGTTGTAGTGAATTTTTTCCTAATATATTTCATTTTTCAGTTGGTAGAAAGCAATTGCGGGAAATTTTCATTCATAAATGACTCTGTTTTCTACTTCTATTAAGTATGTTTGCCTCTTTTCCACTCAAAATTCACCACAGTAGTTCAGCTGACTTTTTAGTCATCGAGTATGGTCAGACGTCCTAATGGCCTCATTAGACATCTGAATAATACCGTTACCCTTTGTGACTTTGTTGGACGTAACTTTGAAATCAGAAGGTTTTTGGAGAATTGATGAAAAGGTAAATTATAATGTAGTATCGTTAGAAAAAAAGATAAACGGCTTATTGTTCAAGTTATAAATGGCAAAAAAATATAATTGGAGAAAAATAAAAGTTTACCGTTGAATAATACAATTTGAATTTGCCTCTTATGTTTCTAATCCAATGAAAAAATATTCGAATGTCATCAGTCTGAACTTATTTGAATGATAAAAAACAAAAGTATGAGCACCTCTTGGCATTTTTGTCATACTTTTAATTAATAATTACTATTACAAAGGCCGTCTCGGCTGAGGAGCGAAATGGTAGGTACCTCAATGGGAATGGGGTTTAAGAAACACGAAAGAGTTTTAACAATCGGAAATATGCATTGAGCGAATGGACACTGTATATACTATAACTATCCAATTTTGACTTTTTTGCCAAAATATTCTCAGTTGTTTGGAAAACATCAAAATTGTGTATAGTTTTGTAACCAAAAATTAAGCAACAAATTTTTTCAAAGAAAGTCTTGGTCTTCAAATTATACCTCTATTTGATTATAATTGAAAATATAATGACTCCATAGAAATCGAATGAAATTCTTCTTTATCGTTTAACGTCTATGCAACCAGTTTGGAGAAAATACGTGGGCCTAACCAGCAACATCTAAATGAGTGGGTTTTTACTAACTTTTACTCAGTTTGATAAAAGTATTCCTTTAGCCTTCATCATTATGAAATGAAACACCTGTTTCGAAAAGATATTCCCTCATTTCGCGAGTCCGATTGCCGTGCTCACTGCACTGCCATGAGGGAATGTTGATGCCTAATGCCTAATGACGACGTCCAAAATCAAAAACCTAGGTCGCGTTGTTAATAAAAAAATTCCTGTGGAATTACCAAGTGTTTTCTCCATGCAAAAAATGCAGAGCATGCAGAAAATTCACAGAGTTCCGCGCCAGACACAACGACATACGACGTTCTTCATAACATACGACACAGTCTCAGGCATGAATTTGTGGAAATCCATCGTGCGGGTAAAGAGGTAACGCTGCTTTTTTCACGTGAATTTTTATTTTCCACGACCACGATTTCTCACAGCCAAGCTGTATCATCAGGTGATGATGTAGTTTGACTGTGAAACCACGGTCGGGGAAATTAAAAATTCATGTGGTAATAGGAGCGTTACTTCTTTACCCTGCTTCTTTATAATAACGGCTTTTTCCCATGTTCCATCGCAGTGTTTTCCGGCCCCGGTACCTTTTTTTCCACACTTCCTTCCTCATCCACTTTTGCTCTCCACCCACAGGCATCACGACAACCGAGACACCGGCGGAGAAGAAGGCGAAGATGTTGAGGAAGCGGAGGGCCGCCGACGTGGCGAAGGGGT
>WURS02061959.1:0-10651 GCA_011762765.2 Rhinocypha anisoptera | reverse complement strand
ATTAAGTTCGATGTTGGTGATCGTGCCGTTCCGGAGTGCCATTCGGAGCTGTTTTCGGTCTAGCCGTTCCAGGATGGTGTTAGCTGTGTTTTTATTCTCAGAATTACATTTCTTGTTCGCGTGCAATTTGCTGCCGTAGGATTCATTAATGAATAATTGGAAAAAATGTGATTTTCTGGTGCATTACTCTATACTCCTTTCGACGCGGAAAATGTTAATCCCCTAAAAAAGTCTGTTTTCATTTTGGAGTGCAGGAACGTGACAGCAGGGATCTTACCTCGAGGTGAGAATGATTAATGGGCACTGGATCCGACATCCGACTACCCTCCCTTTGGTCGGCTGTCCTCGTCCAAAATAAAGGTCATGGTTTTGGAAGAATCCCAATCGGGGTGTTCTTGACTGAACAAAAGTTTTTCGCCGCGTAGTTTGTGCGCAATGAGAATTATAAACTACGGGCTAAATACGAAGCCGCTCCCTTCATATAGACGGCTATTCAGGTTTATGTCATACGACACCGAACTTCGTACTCCACATGGAACGAAACTTTATCTGTTGGATCAGAAATGTGTGCGAAACCACTCAGATTCATAAGGTGCTGAGACTGGTCGCAGGAGAGAATTAGTAATAAATGATTCGATGAATCGCGGAAATATGAAGTTGATGACGCATAACATGCTGGACCTCAGTCAAAATTCATTCCCTCTACACAAACGATATTCATTTTGTTCGTAACGAGAAATTTTTTAACATAAAACTTTTTGTTCCGGGTAATTACAGACGGATACGAGGGTTGGACAATGTTTTACTGAAAGAGAGCCCCTTTTACAATCTTTCGGCAAGAATCCCTGTCAAAATCTCCTCGTTCCTTTATCTTCCTAATAAATGGCGAGGAGCCTCTTTCAGAGACACTTGTATTTCTAACTAATAATCTCGATGGAATGTAATTGGAGAAGATTGTACTTTTTACTATCAAAAGGGACAAACATTACCACAGTTAAAACAAAGGAATTGCGATGTAATATTTCGCGGTTTTAAGTCGCTTTATCGTATGGATTATATGGAAAAAATTCCACTGATTCGAGCAAATGATGAATGATTTATCTGCTTATAATGAAAGATTAGGTTTTTTTTAGAGGTATGTCATTTGCAGATGTACTAGTTCAATTGTGTATTTGAAACGGAATCTTTTTAAGTGCTACTGGCCGGTATTCGGGAAAAACGCAATATGGAAGAATTAATGTTATTGCGTCGTAATGGTTAAAAGTGTTTTAACTGCGAAGTCATGCTTGTGGATAATTTATGCGAGTCTTTCTTTAAATGTTTCTTCCACGCTCCTTGAAGGAATAACTTGTTGCACTCTCTGCTCACATCCACTTCGACTGCTACGGTGAAAAATTTATTCCCACTCACGATGACTTTAGAAATACAGAGAAAAAAGTTGGAGAGGTGATGAGCGATTGAAGGCTGAACTAAAAGGATGAGATAGGCGTAATGTACAAGACAAGGACAAGGACGGAGAGACAAGATATTCTGGGAGGACCGCGGAGTGATGGAAGTTATGAGAACCTTAAGAAAAACATTGAGTTAGGCAATATGTGTGAACTGTAGTTTTCCGGAAGTCTTTTAGAAACCGGGGCATTTTTTTAAAGAGACATAATAATATATTTAACAGAAAATCTTTAATTATTTCAAATGAAATTAATAAGGACGTTGATTTTCTGTTTTTACATTAGTTGTAGTTTCTTCTAATAGTTTTAGTTAATATGTCCACACTTATATTATCGTTCAACGTGATTTAAACTATTTTGATGCAATTTTTTCCTGCTCACATCATGAAATGTATTCACATGCATAAGTAAGAGAATATTTGCGGAATATGTTGGTTTTCTCAAACGGAGGTTGTATTCCAGTAACCACCGAGAGTTTGACTAAGATAGGACTGACGTTCTTATTATAACTGTGGAACTTACTGTAGATTTCATGCATAACAATTAACTGACTTTTTCATTTTATATAATTGTAATTAATCTTCCAAAAACATTATAAAATAAAACAAAATCAAAAATAAAAAAGCATAGGTTTGATATAAGAAACCCATTCAATTTAAAAGAAGGATAAATAACAACTAATTTTATAATTTGTCTTACAATCCAATACTCGAAAAGGTATAAAATGTCTGTTTAATGAAAATATGAAATATCATCTACGTAGTGGTATTACTAAGCAATATTATAGAACGGAGAAGGATTTTTTTACATTTTAAAAATCTTCAAATATTTCACGAGGTAAAAAGTTC
This sequence comes from Rhinocypha anisoptera, assembly GCA_011762765.2. NCBI lineage: Eukaryota > Metazoa > Arthropoda > Insecta > Odonata > Chlorocyphidae > Rhinocypha > Rhinocypha anisoptera. The sequence continues at coordinate 8,355 of WURS02061959.1, read as the reverse complement.
AAAACGAAACATTTATGATTACTGACTTACCGAAAAAGTTGGTAATTCAATCTGGAAAATTTAAAAAAATTTAAACAACGAAAACTATAAAATATTACTTCGCCCTCTTCAAATGGCAGCCGTGAGAAAACCTCGATTTTAAGATCACGTCACTCATCCTACGTCATACGCCAGCTCCATCTTGCGGAGAGATTAATAACTATCTGCGGGGAATTGAGCCCGCTAACTGTGATTCTGTGAATGGTTAGCAGTGGTAGAAGTATTTCTGTTTATGCGGTTCGTCTAAGGCTATGGCCATTTAGCACTCTCTTCAAATCATAGAACAAACCCTACTGAAGAAATACAATATACCCATGCACTAGGCAGAATTCGAACCAGAGAAACTTGGTTTCGAGAGCGAGCGCGTAATCTCCAGGCGTGATTAGTTGGCATAACATTACTGATGACCAACTGTTAACCAATGAAAAGATACGTTGGAATGTATTCACCGGTTTATCTTAGGAGTTTAAAATACTCAAACTACTTTTTACCGTTTACATAACATTCTTTTATCTTCAGTTGCGAAGCCTTAAGTAGTATAGTTCAATGAATACTCTTAAAAATATACTTAAAATATATTGAAAAACGGTTCAACATTACGAGTGGCCGATCACCTCATATCAGTTTCATTATTGCAATACGTCTAATCAGAATTTTGGAAAATTTAAATTCTGTGTAAATTGTTGCAAGCGATTTGATTGTCATTAGCTAATAAAAAATATTATTATTAATGTTTAAATCGCGTGTGAATGAAAAATCCAATGAAACCGATTGATGCATACGACACGAAATAATATTATTTTAAATTTCATAAACTCCATAATTATAAAGGAAGATCACCGAGTAGCCCCGTGATAAAATAATGTTTTCTTGAAAATGTAATTGCTACTCACCCAGTCGCCATCCGCAGTTGTCTGTTTTCCCAACTGATAATTGAAATGGAAATTGTACATCACGAAGTTAGTAACAAACAATGAAATGTCATAATTATCATAGATTACTATAAAATCATTCAGAGAGGTCTTGATATTCGGAGCATGCTTGTCATAATATACCGATTACGCCGAACCAATGGTAAGTTTGAATTGGCTTGGATAATCGCCGTCAACGATGTGATTAAATAGTCGTTCAACTGATATATTATCTTAATAAATGCATCTGTTCTAAAAAATAAAACAAATGCCTTACCACACTAACTGTGCTTAATATACATATAATTTGTAATGTAATCAGGATATTTCCACGTTTAGTAAAGTAGAGTGCTGATATGGAGCAGGTTTACAACTTAATTATGACCGCTTTGTAGCACGTAGCGTGGTAAAATCTGTGACTGCGAGGTAAGTTACGGTGCAGGTACGAATGATTCTCGTGCAAGGACCCATCTATATTCCGAAGTATTCTGGGTACCGGGAATGCTGTAATTCCTTGGAAACAGTAGGTGGCATAGAAAAAAGAACCTTCCTTGAATTGTAAATTTTTATAGGGCAGGACTTTTATATCATATAAGCATCTTTATTCCGGTACAGACTCGGTTTTTTCTCTTCTTATGCTCAAACAAATACTTAGTTACATACTTGTTCAAAGAAATACATCTATCTATCGTCTTGGAAAAGTTTTTCTGCTGGCTGGAAAAGGTAAGCAAATATTTCCTAATATTCAATGTATACCGTCATTGTGGCACTATCTATAGAATTAACTCAGGACATTTCCCATGAGATAGGTTGTATTTATATCCATAAACTTTAGAAACCATAGCTTTTTTCTTGCTGTGGTTCTTACAAAAGAATGGTAGCCCTTTTGACACTTTGAGAAATGTACTACATTACATTATCCGTCTAGGTAACTGTTTTAAAATGATAAATCATTTAATTCAAGAAGACGCACGCCGAAACTCCCCGCATTAAAACGGAAAAGATTAAAATTAGGTATGCCTTTGTTGTAAAAAGATTTATCATTCTCAGGTCTACTTCATACAGTCGTGCAGAAGCATTAATTTCGATAAATATACTTTTTTGCGTCGTAAAATGAGTTTTCTGCTCTAAATAATTGTTTTGGGAAATAGGAAATAGTCTTTGAATGAAAATCTAATGAGAACAATGAGTCTATTAACAATATTTTTACTGTTCTTCTTAAGAAATTGGTACCTATTAGTGAAAATTTTCCTCTAAGCAGTGAAAATAAACCCTAAGAAACTCCTGCTAAAATTTTAAATGTGAACTGAATCTCGGCAAGTGTTAAAGAACATAGACATGTATGCCTATGATATTGGCAAAGAATTTGTAGGATGTTGACGAGGTTTTAAACATTTTTATCTGCGAAGACACGCCTTCCAATCAAATTTATTCAATTATTTATTTAAAACAATTCTATGAAACCTTTAAAGTAATTTATAAAAAACCATTCTAAACGCATAATGATTTTATTAGATTTTCTGGATTTACAAGTGCTTTACTATCATATTATTCACACGTTGTTACATCATACGTCATTTAAACTTTTAGAAACTAGAAAAAGAAGTGAAGTATACAAAATGGAGGAATGATAAAGTGGGAGAACGCGATGGTCGTCAGCACATTTTATACAAAATAGAAAAATTATCAAATGCAGAAGATAAAGTAATTTTATTGTTTTAGCAAACGATACGGAACTTAATCTAATCAGGGGAATATTGAAAAAAATTATATAGATTAGCTGAACAACAAGTGCGTTTAATAAGAAGCATCTTCTAACATCCGATTGAATGACATCAATATACGTGGTCACAAAGACAAGAGTAGCGATAAAACAATTTAAATATTATAAAGAATGAAAGTGAGGAAATTCGTGCAAATGTGCGGTACGTCGCAGGAGTAGGAACAGGGAAGCTATAATTTGTTTATAATTTGTGACACCGAATTGTGCAAAAAAGAAACGTCAATTATAGTTGTAATAATACATGCTTTTGAAATGAAAAAGAAATGATGCATAATAATGAATGATGAAAAAAGGATGTGAATATGTAAGTTTGAAAAACAAAAACAGAGATATATTCCTATTTTTATTACGTTATGGAGGCCGCCAAATGTTTTAGGTATATGGTGATCAAAGTAAAATATTATGATTTATCACAAAAAATATTTAATTTTAGAGGAACTAAACGAAATCTTAATCACATCTTACGTACAGTAGCGAATTTTAAGAATTTGCATAGTTTGTTCAGGGCGTTGCTTCAAGTCTGGTAAACATTAATATATATCTTCAGACCGGGTGGAAAGGCCTACAAGGATGGGAATGAAAGGAGGAAAGGGGTATGAAGGCCCGAGAGACCTCCAAAAATACCTCCAATAAATAGTTCATAATAAAACTTAATTTTTATGATAAATTTACCAAATTCATTAACCAAATTTACATTCGATTTTTGATAATTATACGTCCTCCACGCGCCAACCCCAATAATGATTTTAACGCTTCATACTGCGATTCAAATGCGTATTAGAATTTGTAAAATGACTATCTGCAATTTTTCCACTGTAATAACCTGTTAGAATAAGAGACGTTGATACGTACTAAGCTATGAATTAATTGATTCATTATGAGTAGTACTAATATAGTACTAATATATATGACGTGTTTTGTTTATATGGACACCTTACTATTTATATGGAATTTATATCTGTGCATCAAATGATTATGCAAATGGGTAAGTATGTACAGAAATATGATGGGACACAGAGGGTGACGATTATCCAAGGAATGATTCAAACTACACTGTTAGGTCTTAGGGACGAAGTAGACTACAATGGCTCAGAATATCAAGAAGAAACCAAGCATACACAGAAGGTCAAGCTATATATTGCAGCATAGTACTTCAGAGGCAGAATAAAACAAAATCATTACTAACCTGCGTCGTTGGTTGAGCAGTTGGGGTTGTTGGCTTTTCCTCGACCGGTTGCTTGCGAAAGACAAAACATTTTATGAATATCGTAAGTGTATAACTTTAGTCGTTATTATGTTCTAAAATAGATGTACATTCAAATATAATACATATTCTACGTCATAGGTACTAATAAATTAATAAAATACAACTCATTTTTACGACTTGGAGCAGAGAAAAATTGTGGAAAAATACCCTCGATCTTGAGGTGTGATATCTCCTTTACGAAGTTGAAAACAAGGGCTTAACCACCGAAAATGATATGAAATAATATCGTTTCACCGAGGCTAACGTAACCCATCCCATTTCTCCGGCTAAAAATAGTTGTTTGAATCTCCTTGGAACTTAATTTCAATTGGAATCAATGAATATACGATGTGTAAGTGTGGTGAAAAATCGGAGATTTGAAAATTCCGAAGCTTTTAAGGTTCACGAGCGTGAACTTCGAGCAACCTACGGCAGTCAGGTGCAACCAGATAGGGCAATGCTTCTCGGCAAATGAGATTTCCTTCTTATCCCTCCCGCCAAAACATTTCGATCCGCGTGGTGACGTCACGCAGGCTGACTGCGACGATGCCACTGGGTTAAATCGATTTTCTAGGTCGCAGACCCACCGCTTGGGGTCTCTCACCGTCCTTCAGCGTCCATGCTGAGTGGGATGGGCGGGGGTGAGAATCAGCAGGGGGCGGAGAAAAGACAGTACTCGATGAGTCAAGCTTGCTTTCGATGCCGCCCCAACGGTCAATTTTCGAGCTGGGGAAGCCAACAAAGAGGTACGCGAATTGGCAGTTTTTTTTAGCGTTTAGTTATCACAATTACACGCGAGAGTGGAGCGCGTGAGTGAGAATATGGTGGGTAGCCTACGTAATATTTTTGCAACATTTTGACGAAAAAAACCCGTCGAAATGGTTCCGTGGCTCTTTCAGCACTCAGTGAACGAACGTCTCCGTCTGAGAAACGGTCATCACGTGTTATTTTTTTTGCAGAGCGTGCCCGCGTTAGAGTGAAATTCAGAGGTCAAGCGATCGGAAGGCAGCGCGAATTCTTTGTCTCCCAACCTTTCTCCACCAAAAGGTACCATATTATTCTGTGCGAGGGTATTTTCCCCACGGACCGTCCAAAGTTTTTTTTTTTCTTTTTACAAAACACACACACACACACACACACATACATGTCCATTTAAAAACTACGACGACGCCTCCGTGAAACATTTAAAACATCGGCGCAGCGTTTACCTGTGTGTCCGCCTTCTCCTGGTTCTGCGGGCGCACGTCGCGCCGTGCACGGGAGAAAGAGAAATGAAATGATTATCACGGGAATTCCCTGGTTGGTTCCGAAGGGCCTTATCGACGGATGCAATGCATGCGTTTCGCACCCGTGGAGATACTGCCCGCGACGGAAGTATCATGCACCGTAAAAGCTACAGGGATGCGGTGAACTTTATTAAAAAAAACTCGCAATCTCCTTGCGTTCTTCTTTTGTTGTGCTTTGTTATTTTTAAGGGGGTCCACGTGAATGCCCGTAAGTGAAGGGAAGCAAAGTAGCGATAGGAGAAATGTTAACGGGCAGTACATATATATATATATATAACACAGATTTCATGGATAACCCTGACGAATGTGAAGAACACTGGAAGATATATATATATATTTTTTTCCAGTGTCCTTCCCGGAAATAGGCACGTTTTGAGCTTTTAGAGACGAAGAATTGTCGCTTTTTTTTGTATAAGTGAGAACAAAAGAGTTGCTGTGATATGTGCGTCTTAATCCCTTCAACCCTATCGAAAATCAATGCGTTGCAAGCATTGCACCGGAGTACAGCGTCTTAAAGTGACCTCACAGAGTTGATGGGTGGGGCAGTGGTGGATATCTGCGTTGTGCATAAACAAGGAAGCATGAGTAGAATAACATTCAAACTCGAGCTCTCGTTTTACGTTACGTGATGCGGATTTTGACAATTTGCTACGCGTGCAGCATACTATAAAATCGAATAAAGCTATTTTATCAATGGTAAGTGGTAAATTCATTTACTATTAAATATATTCCAGAATATGCACTATATTTGCGATGGTAGATGATCGAGGCTTATTAATTTTGACGGTATGGTTAAAGTGATATCAGTTTAAATCTCGAAAAATGTTGTTAAATAATAATCAGTAAGGTAGAGATAGTTGATTTCGATAGAATACGAAAATTAAATTTTACAAATTATGTAACGAATTCCGCGAAAACCACAAAAAAATATATTTTTGGGGTTTTTGCGTTTGTATACATTACAGAAATAGATAATTATAGCTCAAATATTTAGTCCCTATATTTGTTCACATATAAATTCAAATAATCAATTGATGCTATCACTATCCAACTTCCCTCGAAGCAAATAAATATATATTTTATCCCTATAATTCTTTTAACATTATTGAAAACACTCACCTTTTTGTTATCATCCTCAGACATTTTCTATGTGCAGCATAAAAGATAAACACAGATGTTAGAATTAAAAAAAGGGAGCCCTTTAGAAATAAAATCATTATTCTAGTAGAAAAGTTTAGAGATATCAATCGAAAAATGACCAAGAATTGGCAAAATCATTAATGAAAAATTAATCCAATTATTACTAAAAGAATTCCATCAGGAACGCAGACTAAATTTTTCCAAAAGAGCTATTGAATATTGAATTCTTCAGACTTTAAAATCGGATTTTGAATTGATTTCGCCAAAATAAATTTAGATTTTCGATTCTTCCAGTAATTTCACAAAACTCTTGGAAATATTTACATTTCTCAGAGGGAGAGTTTTCACAAACAATTGGCCAAAATCCTTTAATGAGTCATAGCAGTTAGCCATTACTATATTCTACTTCTGACGTCTGTTCTTTTTAAACAGACGGAATAAAAACTGAGAAATTACAAGACATGTGCGCGCAGTTAATGAGCAAATGGAATGAACCAGTTACACGTAATTGTTCAAAGAAGTCATTCGTCATGTAGATTATGGCCATTCAATTACGACGATGAGAATCCGCGCTCAAGGGAGCCAATCACAAAAAGAGCTGATTCGCAGCGTGACCTCGCGTGACCGAGCTTTGGAAAGGAAGCTCGAAAACCACGAGGCGGTTTGGTGTGTCGTCAGGGGACTTACCTCGCTCTCCATAACCTTGGACTATCCTTGGGCTGGTGTGCCAGCAAGAGGAGGAAAGGGAACGGTTCAGAGATCAGAACATGATCATGTTATCCACACTCACCATTAAGTAACGCAGAGGCACAAATACTTGTAAACATGAACATAAAAAAGTTTTAGTCATTTTAGTCAGTGATAAAAAACACAACTGCGTGTTTGAGTAAAAGTCAAAGTTTTGTTAGCTTCATGGGTTCACAGCCCTTAATGTTGTTATCATTTGAGACTTGTCATCAAATACTGATTGAGAAGTTGAAAGAAGGAATGTTACTGTTGGGATATTGATGGAAAGATAACAAGAATAATTTTTTAATAATTAAAATCAGGTTAAAATTATTCTGACTTTCACGGAGTGATTTAAATATAATGCAATAATGAATGATGTAGTACTTGGGCATAGATTATTGGATTCCTTATCACGGTAAGCACTCAATGTTCTATCAAAAATTTGCGCTGCAATCAGCCATAAAGCATTTACCAGAGGTCATTTGGATTTCTATCTTCCCAGCCCAATATGTGACTTCCTAATCTAAATATAAAAAATTAGAAGACCGAAAGGCGATAATAGGGAAATAATGAGCCTGAGAGTTTGGGAGGAAGGACAATGAAATATAAGCACATGAGAAGATCATGAAAAGGTCATCATCATCGAATGACCCCATCCCCCCGCCCACCCGGGCAGTTGTGCCCCGACCGAGGCTGGAGACGATTGATTCGGCACGTACGAGCACTTAAAAAAATTGGCGCGATATTTCGCGACGATCGATATGCCAAAGGCGATCGAAAAAATCACCGGGCGAGGGTTTTCACTTTAAGCGATTCTCCGACGGTGGTCACCGCGATGGAGGTCGGGAGGGAGATCTTTCACAGTTCACGTACACATAGATAGTTCTGCTGCGGAGGATCAATTGGGCAAGGGATATGTGGGGGAAGGAAGTGACCCGAATTAAAAAATAATAAACCATCCCCCCCAGCGAAATGGCGCACCACCTACCGGAAAGAGAACAGGTGTCCGTTACCCCATGACGCAACGAAACGCACTTGCCAGCCGTTTCCAGTTACACACACACACACACACACTTCTATGTATTTATGTGCACCACATACATGTCGCTAGATATTTTGCGCGCGCAAATGTATAAATATCTCCCCTATATCAATCATCTCCCTACTATAAACATCCCCTATTTAAATATCAACCGCTAAAACCTCATTCCCATTGTTACT
>WURS02061948.1:0-10651 GCA_011762765.2 Rhinocypha anisoptera | reverse complement strand
TGTTATGTTTCGAATTTTATTCCGATTCGGTTCGAATTTTGTGCATAAATCTTCGAATTCTCTGTCAATTTGATTCGAAATTCGAACTTTTCTAATTCTCCCTCGATTTAATTCGAATTTTTTTTGCATAACCCTTCAAATTAACTCGAGTTTGACCTCGTCCCTCTTGTAAAAAATTATTTTTAAAATTAAATTCTTTTGATTGAATCTTTTGATTCTTTTTATGTATTTTATTATTATTATTATTTTGATGATATTTTCAGAGAAATAGCTTTTGATTTGATTTTATTCTATAAAGATTTTCCAAAAATTCGAATCAAGTACGACATCTATGAATGTTTCATTCATACAGATTTCAAGTGTCATGCACACGTTTTGTTTTGGATTTTTGTTGATCTTGTTTGGTTTTTTTATGTTTCGTCAGTGTTTTTGATCTAAAACTTCTAGCCATTTTTTTCCCTTTCTACCTAACCTCTACATAACTTGTACTTGTTGGATCGATAACTAATAATCGATTGATCGATCAATGCCAGGTGTGGTTGCTTTTCGGGCCTCTCTAGGTCCTCTTCTTTGCATCCACTTTTTGGACTCACACCGATGGATTACTCAACTCTCGTTTGACAATTTCGTAATCAAACTCGCCATATTGGCACTCGTGACGCTTCTCATGGAATACTGGCTCAACCGAGGAAACAGCTTCAAAATGCAGGTTTGATATGATTTTATATTTTAAAATAATTTTTAAAAATATCAAAGTCTATTTTCAGAACTACTTCTTTTTTTAAACATTTTAAAATAAAAATATTCAAAATTCAATGTTAAAAAATTGAATTGAATAGAACGAGAATTTGAGGAATAATACACTAAAAAAAAGTTCAAATTGATTCGGATAAGAATTCGAATAGTTATGCTAAACAATCGAATCGAATTCAAATATTTATGCGAAAAAATTCGAATCGGATAAGAATTCGAATATTTATGCAAAACAATCGAATTGAATTCAATTCGAATAGTTATGAAAAACAATCGAATCGGATAAGAATTCGAATAGTTATGCAAAACAATCGAATCGAATTGAATTCAAATAGTTATGCGAAAAAATTCGAATCGGATAAGAATTCAAATAGTTATGCTAAAAAATTCGAATTGAATTGAATTTGAATAGTTATGCAAAACAATGGAATTGAATTGAATTCGTATAGTTATGCAAAAAATTTGATTTGAATTATGTTTTAAAAATTAAAATATCGGTTTAAATCAAGTTTTAATCTAGTTATTAATAAAATATATTTTTTTATTAAAATAATAGTTTTATAGTTTTACTAAAAATTTTGTTTATTTATTTTGTGTTGTTTTCCCCAGATAGTCTACCGAGCACTACTTCTTGGATCAACCGTGACCTTTGGTCTTCATTTGACCGGGTACCAAGAACCCTGGTGGCCTCCCTTCGGGTGTTATCTCGCTATTTTAGCCACCTTTCACTTGAGTGAATTTCTAAGCATCGCCTACACCAATCCGAAAGAGGTTCAAATCGATCGATTCCTGTTGAACCACAGCCGAGAGTATCATCTGGCCTTTCTGATTTCGGTCGCCGAATTTGCGGTGACCAGTTTTCTGTTTCCCGAGGTCAAATTTGGTTCCTCACTTTCACCGTGGCTTTTTCGACTGGGGCTGATTCTGTGCATCGGTGGTGAGGTGCTTCGAAAGTTGGCAATTTTCACCGCTGGCTCGAACTTTGATCATATTATTCAAACGGAACGTTCGGAAGATCACAAGTTGGTCACTAGTGGAGTGTATGGCCTGTGTCGGCATCCTTCCTATGTTGGCTGGTTTTTCTGGTCTATTGGAACTCAGGTTAGTGAGCAAATTCATAGTGCGCATGTGTCGTAGAGAATTCGAATTCTTATCTGATTCGATTCATTAGCTTTCGTTCTTATGATTCAAATCTAACTTTTATGTGTTTTGATTCTTAACCGATTCGATTCTAATTTTATATGTATTGTATTTTATGATTCGAATTTTTTGTATACCAATTCGAATTTATCTTCCGTTATTATGATTCGAATTCTTATTCGATTTGATTTTTACTTTTGCTCTTAGGATTCGAATATTTTTTCTAATTCGATTCTAACTTTTTGAGTTATAATTCGAATTCTTAACCGATTCTATTTTAATTTTATATGTATTATGATTTGAATTCTAATTCGAATTCAATTCGAATTTTGGTGTATTATGATTTGAATTCTTATTGGATTCGAATTCTAACATTTGTCTGTTTAGATTCGAATTATTAACTGATTCTATTCTAATTTTATATGTATTATGATTCAAATTTTTAAAATACCATTTCGAATCCAGCTTCCGTTATTATGATTCGAATTTTTATTTGATTCGATTCTAGTTTTTTTTGAGTTATAATTCGAATTCTTAACCGATTCAAATCGAATTTTCGTGTGTTATGACTCGACTTCTTAACTGATTCGAATCGAATTTTCGTGTGTTATGATTCGAATTCTTAACTGATTCGAATCGAATTTTCGTGTGTTATAACTCGAATTCTTAACCGATTCGAATCGAATTTTCGTGTGTTATGATTCGAATTCTTATCCGATTCGAATCGAATTTTCGTGTGTTATGACTCAAATTCTAATCTGATTCTCTCTTTCTCTCTCTTTTAGCTAGTCCTACTAAACCCAATCAGCCTGTTCGGTTACACCTACTTTTCGTGGCACTTCTTCGACGATCGCATCCGCTACGAAGAGGCCACCTTGTTGCGTTTCTTTGGTCCACAGTACGAACTGTACAAACAATCGGTGCCTTCGGGCCTACCTTTTATTCGTGGATTCGATCTCAAGTCATATCAATAATCGATATATTAATTACTTATATACTCATAATTTTTTTAGGTGTGATTTTTAATTTATTTATTATTTCTATTTTATATTTTAATTTTGTTGTTGATTTTTGCTTTTTGTTGTGATTATCTATTTTTCCCCCAATTTTAAGTTGCCAAATATTATTCTTTTTTGTTTATCAATAATTAAAAATAATATTAATAATAAAAAATCTTGAAATCAAAGTGTTTTTTATTATTATTTTGTAAAGAAATAATAATTTTATTAAAAAAATATCACAAAGTTTTTTATATCAATATATGTAATACACAAGGGAAAAAAATATTTGAATCACGTGCTACCCAAAAAAATACTGAAAAGTTTTTTTTTGAATTTCTGCGCATGCGTAGCTAAGAGTTGGATTCGAATTCTTAATACGATTCGAATCGAACTTTGCGTGTGTTATGATTAGGTTCTATATTTTTTATATGAGTTATAATTCAATTTCTTAACTGATTCAAATCTAACTTTTCAGTGTGTTATGATTCGAATTCTTATCTAATTCGATTCTAACCTTATAAAATTATAACTCAAATTCTCGATTGATTCGATTCTAACATTTTATAAAATTATAATTTGAATTTCTCGATAGATTCGATTCGAACAATTTTTGAGTTATATAATTCAAATTCTTATTTTCTACAGTTTATTTTTTGTGTGTGTTTTAATAAAAAGCATCTTCTTGCTAGAGTAGATTATGACTTGTAAGATACTCGATAGCAGCTTTTTGCAGTTGTTCACTGTTGGGTTTAATATCTTCCAATTCAAGTTGATCTATATTCGATGCAAACTCTTCCAACAAGCTAAATCCATTTATTTCATTATCTTCTTCTCTCTCTTTGATCATCTCTGAAGATTGATTCTGATTCTGTTGTTGAATTCTAGCTTTCAATTCTGTTCTTTCACGATATCTCCGAGTCTTTTCCACCTCTCTTCTTAACCTTTCGGCTCTCTCTTCTTCGGTTTCCGATTCTCTGATTCTCTGCCGATATTCTCTGGCTCGCTGTCTTTCCTGTGCTTTCACCGCTTCCTCGTTGGCTTTCATTTGGTTTCTTCGAAACTGTCGCCTTCTTTCCGCTTGTTTTCGCAACCTTTCCGCTCTCTCCTCCTCGGTTTCCGATTCTCTGATTCTCTGCCGATATTCTCTGGCTCGTTGCCTTTCCTGTGCTTTCACCGCTTCCTCGTTTTTGGCTTTTATTTGCTCCCTTCGAAACTGGCGTCTTTTTTCCGCTTGTTTCCGTAACCTTTCCGCTCTCTCCTCGGCGGTTTCGGATTCTCGGATTCGCTGCCGATATTCTCTGGCTCGCTGCCTTTCCTGTGCTTTTAGAGCTTCTTTCTCTTCCGGTCCGGCTAGCAAAATTTGCTTCAACCGAGAGAGACGTTTTCTTTCCGCCTGTTTTCTTCGCCTTTCGGCTTTCTGCTCCTCGGTTTCGGACTCTCGGATTCTCCGTCGATATCCGGCCATTTTGGCAGCTTCTCTCGTTTGGTTCAGAACCATTTCGAATGAACTCTCACCTGTTTTCGAATCACTTATTGTCTCATTATTCGAATGATGATGATGATGATTTGGTTGATCATCCAAACTTTGATCTAGAAACAAGAAATCAAGAGAATAATCACTTGAAGTGTCGTATTGAAGATTGTTCGGCTCCATCTTTTTTGAGAGGAGGATAATTAAATTTCTGGAATGAGAAGAATAAAACAATTTACACTGTAAAAGAAAAAATAAAAAAGAAAAAACAAACAAACCTTAAAATTAAAGAGAAGATAAGATTTAGAAATAATTTTTTTTATTAAATAGAATATTTACTTTTTTATAATATAAAAATGAGCCAAGATTATAGAATGATTTTTATATCAAGAAAAAAAATTAAAGAGAATTATCATGTGTGCTTTAATAAAATGTGCTTTTCGGCTGTTCCTTGTTTACATCTCGCTCGTGTAATGTGAGCAATTTTGGCCGTTCACAAACGACGTTCCATATTTCTACATAATTTTAAAAAACATATATTAATAAAAAATTAACCATTTTTTTCCTATTTTGACTTGAAAATTTTTTTAGCATATAAATAACTAATATGAACTGAAAATTGCAATTTTTTTATTGACAGAATTATTATTCTTATTGTTTTAATTTTTAATTTAATTTATAAATTAATAAACATTAATAATGAAAAAGTTAATATTTTATATATTTTAGTTTAAACAGTTACAACAAGAATCAATTTTAGAAAATTATCAAATTAAAAAAATTGAAATCAGAGTTAAATATCATTTTATTATATGATTTTTTTGAATTTTTCTAGAATTTGTTTCATCTTCCTAGAATTTTCACAATAAGAATTTAAAATTCTTTTAAAAATCAATTAAATAATTTGTTAAATTGTTATACAGATATATATATTTATATTTAAAAAAATTTCCTAAATTCTTTGATTTAAAAGTTCTTATTTAAGAATCAATGAATTTTTTTTTGTATATATTAGGTTAATGTGTGTGTGTGTGTTGATTACAATCGTCCATCGAAAAAGTGGTCCAAAATGGAGAAATGCAATAGAATCATATCATAATGATCATGTTTGGCTGTGTGGTTAACAGTGAGATGAAGCCGACCGGAAGCTAGGTTAAACTCGCAAAGTAGCTCACTGAAACGTCGTTCCTCTTCCGCAATCCACGCTTTTCGAGCCAGTTGATAGTCGGTCACGCCCACCGTATTCAAAATGGGACCTTTTGAAGCGGAAATGGGGTAAAAAGAATCAGAATAAAAGAATCCAACTTTTCGCGCATGCGCAATAAAATTCGAATTCTTAACCGATTCGAATCTAATTTTCGTTGTTATGATTCGAATTCTTAACCGATTCGAATCTAACTTTCGTGCGTTATGATCTGAATTCTTAACCAATTTGAATCTAAATTTTGTGTGTTATTATTCGAATTCTTAATCAATTCGAATTCAACTTTCGTTCTTGTGATTCGAATTCTTAACCGATTCGAAACTAACTTTTTTGTTATTATGATTCAAATCTAACTTTCGTGCGTTATGATTCGAATTCTAAATCAATTCGAATTTAACTTTCGTTGTTATGAATCGAATTTTTAACTGATTCGAATCTAACTTTTTTGTTGTTGTTATAATTCGAATTCGTATTCAATTCGATTCTAATTTCTGTGTGTTAAGATTCGAATTCGAATAACTCACGATTCTAATCCAATTTTTTTAATCCCTACCTTGAGCCATCGCTTCCACAAGAGTTCGATCGGTGATCCACACATCACACGGTCCGTTATGTCCGCCATCAAGCCAGTAGATGTGGTCAATTCGAATCTTATAACTTGGCGGATTCGAATCTTTGATACTTTGAAGAGCCCGAAAACTTCGAATCAGCTGCTGAAGAACACAGCAACCTTTGCTGAAGCCAACCAGAGTGACCCGAAGGGGTTCGAGTGGTTCGAATGTGGCCAAAAGTCGATCCAAGTGAAGCAACGATTCGGGATCGTTGTCACGAAACTTCGGATTGCCCCACTGGTCGGCGGGTGGGACAAAGTTGTCGAAACAGCTAAATGATCCCTTCGTAGAAGATGGTACGATTACCACTGGGTGATGAGAGGGGAATCTTTGCGAAAGACGAAGAGTCATCCGTTCCAGGCAGTACTCGTCGCGATACTCGAGTTCGGTGATTTGCGAACGGTAGTGTTGAATGTCGCCACCGAAGAAACAGACAAAGTTTCGGGTTGAGACCTTGGGTTGAATGTGAATTAGGTCATTGGCCAGACCGTGAAGTCCAACGACCTGTGGAAGGGTCAAGTCTTACGAGTCAATACAATATAATCGAATAATCATTACAATTTAATCGAACAATAATATTAATAAAAATTTTTACAAGAAATCCGAAGCTAAAGCGCCTCTTGTAAAAAAACGGCAGCAAAAACGCCAAGGTCAAACTCGAGTTAATTCGAAGGGTTATGCAAAAAAAATTCAAATAAAATTGAGCGAGAATTGAAAAAGTTCGAATTTCGAATCAAATTGAAAGTGAATTCGAAGATTTATGCACAAAATTCGAACCGAATCGGAATAGAATTTGAATCACCACAGTGAAAGTTAGATTCGAATCGGTTAAGAATTTGAATCACCACAGTGAAAGTTAGATTCGAATCGGTGATGAATTCGAATCACAAAGTTGGATTCGAATCAGTTAAGCACAGTGAAAGTAGCGTAACTCTCACAGTACAACGTATTATGATTATTTATCGACCATATTATTTATTATTAAAATTATTTATTATTCAAATGAGAAAATTAATCATAAAACTATTTATTTTATTCGAATTTTCAATTAAAATTGTAAGAGTATTTTACCTGGTGAAGTGTCTCCAACCGAGGTTCGTCGTCCATCTCCAAGAAGATATCATCATCATATCAGAAATTTGTATCATAAATTGATACCAAAGTATATATACTGCAATGTTTACATTCTAAAGTCGGCTATTTTAATCTAACAAACCACAGAATTCACTTACTTTCGCTTATACCACTACCAATAAATGTTTTTTTGGTGGTAGAAGCATGAATAACAAAAAGGCGGCTATTTCCACCCAGGGCACTTTTTTGAATAGATTTTTATGACTTCACCACATGACTGAAAAGAAGGGTTTGTTTACTTTATATATATATTTCTTTGTTCTTCTCCCCCGGGAATACTTTTGGTTCGCGAATCTGACCCAACAGGATTGAATGACTTCTCAACCACGTCTTCTCTTTCGGGTATGTAATTTTTATGATTCTCGATTCTGGACAATCTTTAGTATTCTTAGTTTTTTTTGTTTATATATGTTTAATAATGAGGAAAAGTTTATCCTTATCTACATCTCAAAGACATCTGTGTTTATTATTTTTGGGAGATTGGCGGGAAAGTGGGATAACAATGAGAGTTAAATCTATTGAAAGCATATAGATTACGTGTCACACTTTCAGATCAATGCCTAATATACCAGAGAAGAGATTAGCGGGAAAGTGTGACAATATTGAAATTTAGATCTATTGAAAATATATATAGATAATGTGTCACACTTTCAGGCCAATGCCTAATATATCAGAGAGATAGATTGGCGGGAAAGTATGACAACATTGAGGGTTAGTAACCGTTAGTTCCATTGAAAGTTATCAATTTATGTCACACTTTCAGGTTAATATATATATTTTCAGAATTATGAGTAACAAGTTATCATCACAAAATTAGTTGTTTATTGTTTTATTTGGAAATGATATTAAAACTAGACTTAAAAGTTCATTTTAGTTTATTTAGTTTAGTTTAGTTTAGTTTAAAAAAGAATTTTCGATTTTACGAATTTTAAATTCGCAAAATTGCAGTGATACTTCGAAATTCACGAATTCATTTTTACAAATTCACAAATTCTTTTTAAGTGTATATTCTTAATCCTAATCCTAATCTCCCCCCTCTAATCAGATCTGTCTCGAAGGCAACATTGGTTGTGGTAAGAGTTCGGTGTTGAATTATCTCAAAGCAAAACATGTCCCACAAACAGTCTCAGATTCAATTCTCGACTCAACCGAGCATCACTTGACCAAGGTCAAAGGTCAACCGAATCTGATTCTGACCAGTGAGCCAATTCACCGGTGGACCGAGGTGGGATCCGAGAGGCAAAACCTATTGGATCGAATGTACCAGAATCCGTCGAGATGGGCGTTTACCTTTGAACACTATAGCCAGTTGACTCGATTCACCCAGATGGGTTCGGTTGCGGAAGCAGCTCGTCTCCTAGGTCCCACGGTTCATCTGATGGAACGATCGATCTACTCGAATCGATTTTGTTTTGTCGAAAACTTTGCCCAAACTAATGAAATTTCACCGGTGGAATTCAAAGTTCTGAACGAGTGGTTTGAGTTTCTTCGGGAGAAACCCGAAGCTCGCGTTGACCAGTTTTGGTATCTTCGAACTTCGCCTACGGTGGTTAGGGATCGAGTTGAACGGAGAGCTCGCTGTGAGGATGAGAAGATTCCTTTGGTATGTTTTGGAATTGGATAAGAATTCGAATCGAATCAGATGAGAATTCGATTCATAATACACAAAATTAGAATTGAATCTGATTATAATTCAAATCACAACACACACAAAGTTAGAATCGAATTGGATATGAATTCGAATTATAGCACACACAGTTAGAATCGAATACGATATGAATTCGAATTATAACACACACACACAAAGTTAGAATCGAATCGGACGACAATTCGATTCATAACACACACACACACAAAGAGTTAAAATCGAATCAGATAAGAATTCGAATTATAGCACACACAGTGAGAATCGAATACGATATGAATTCGAATTATAACACACACACACAAAGTTAGAATCGAATCGGATATGTATTCGAATCATAACATACACACAATGTTAGAATCGAATCGGATAAGAATTCGAATTATAACACACACACACACAAAGTTAGAATCGATTTGGATTAGAATTCGATTCATAACACACACACACACACACACACACACACACACAAAGTTAGAATCGAATCGGATAAGAATTCGAATCATAACATACACACAAAGTTAGAATCGAATCGGATAAGAATTCGAATTATAGCACACACAAAGTTAGAATCGAATACGATATGAATTCAAATTATAACACACACACACACAAAGTTAGAATCGAATTGGATTAGAATTCGAATCATAACACACACACAAAGTTAGAATCGAATCGGATAAGAATTCGAATTATAACACACACACACAAAGTTAGAATCGAATTGTATAAGAATTCGAATCAAACTATTTACTGAGCAAAAAAGCTAGAATAATAATAATAATAATGTTCAATAATGTTTGAAATTGGATTTAATTGCTCTCACGAAAATTGCTCCTGCGCATTTTGTGCTTGATAATAACAGAATTTTTTTTTGTCCCTAGGAATATCTCGAATGCATTCATCGACATCACGAGAAACTCTTTGATACATCAACCTCTGGCACTGAGAATCTCCGGGTTCGGTTGCCGGGTAACCCAAAATTGATCGTAATCGATGCCAATCTACCTCTGGAGAAAGTGTGCCGTTTGGTTGATCAAAATCTGGAACGAGTTCTTTTGGACCAACAGAATTCATTTAAACCTTCAAAAAGTCAACAAGAATGAAAATTCGATTCGAATTTCGAATCATAACATAAAAATTCTTGAAAATTGAATCAAGACTTAATTTTGAATTTTGGGGATTGACAAAATTAATCAAAATAGTAGCTATTTTTGTTTTAGAAATTATAACTTTGTTTTGTTTTGTTTTTCTTTTCTTTTCTCTTTAGTTTATATATATTTTCTTGATATTTGATTAAACCTTACATAAAATATATAAAAAATAATAATATAAATAAAAAATCACCGTGAATATCAACAAAAAATGGAATCAAGCCTTGATGATGGCTGGTACGAAGGCTACGAGAGAGACCATGATCTCTACTATGACATCGATGATGGACAAGATTCCAGCTATGGTATGTTGTTTTTAAGGCGCATGCGCAGTTGAGAGTTCGATTCGAATTCTTTTCTGATTCGATTCGAATTCTTATCTGATTCGATTCGAATTTATATTTGATTCGATTTAAATTTATTTCTTATATTTGATTCAAATTTTGATCTGATTCGATTCGAATTTTGATCTGATTCGATTCGAATTTTGATCTGATTCGATTCGAATTTTGATCTGATTCGATTCGAATTTTGATCT
>WURS02061938.1:0-10651 GCA_011762765.2 Rhinocypha anisoptera | reverse complement strand
GCGTTCAGAATTGGGTTAGAAATTGCGTATTTTTGCCGAAATATCAAGAGTGACGAATTATCGCGAAAATACTGTATTTTTTAGTTTTGTTATTAATTTTCTAAAATTATCTATCCTTATCTGTTTAGTTTAGAGAGTCAACGCAAAAGTTTACAGAAAACCAAACTTTTGCAAGATAATAAGAAATCCGAAGTCGAAGATAAGATGAAAAAAACCATTGAAGAATTAAATAAGGTTGATTTGGAGTTGGCTAATGTTGAATTACAAATTTCTAAAATCGAAGAGAATATTTCCGTTTTTCAAGATGAATTATCCCAGCATGAACAACGAATCTTTGGCGACTTTTTGGCTAGATTGAATTTCAACACTTTGAAACAATTTGAGGCTCTTCACTTCAACATGCTAGAGGATGATCTAAAACTGTTGAGTGACTGCGAGAATAGTTTGATTGAATTGGAAAGTAAGCTGAGAATGGAACAGGAGAAGCAATTGAATGAGACTGTCAATTCTTGGGCGAAGGTGATCGAAGACGAGAATCGTCTACTGCAGCAATCCATCGATGCTTGTGAGCTAAGCAAAAGTCGTTTTGAAGAAGAAGAAAATAAATTGAATAATTTGAAAAACACATGCGATAGCAAAAATAAACTTTTGAATCAAAGCAAACTTCAGTTGAAATTGTTGGAAGAAGAATTGACATTGTTTTTGGATCAATTGGAGAAAACTAACAAATCGATACTCAAACTAGACTCCAATTTAAGATTATTGAAAAGTCAACGTCACGAACTTTATAAGAATGCATTCACCGAAGCAATATCTTTGCCTTTCTTGCACAATCAAGATGAATTTGATAACATCTTTAATGATCTCGCACAGTTCGATAATGACGAGCATCTGTTTCAACTAGAAGATCAGCTAATCCTTGACTTTGATAAGTTCTCTCATATGGTATTTATAGCTCATTTGACTGTTGATTTTATACTATTTTATTTGCATTTTTTATTTACTATTATGCTTTGTAGAGTGGTGAAAGCGAAGAGGTTCTCAAAGAAAAAAACTACTTGGAAATTGAAAGAAACAAGAAAGAAAATGAGATTCAAAAGTTGACTCTTTCGGATGAATCCTTGCACTCAAGGTATTTTGATAGTGTGATTTTGAATAGTCTATTCAAATCGTGTTGTTGCTATTTTAGGCAAAATGAATTGCGACGAAATATTCGAGCCATTGAGAGTGAAATTCAGGAATTAAAAAATGAATTGGCTGAGATCAAACCAAAGTTTGATGATGTCAAACAAAGACGTAGTTCTATGTTGAAAGATTTTCTTCAAGATGTCGCCGACAAGCTGGATCAGATTTACAAAGAAATCATGCAGAGCGACTCTGCACAAGCTTTCTTGGTTGCCGATAACTCCGAAGAACCGTACCTCGGTGGAATTCACTTCAACTGTATCGTTCCTGCTAAGGTCTTCCAGCCTATTACATGTCTCAGTGGGGGCGAGAAGACTCTCGCAGCGTTTGCTTTTATCTTTGCCTCTTATCTCCACAGATATCCGGCTTTTTTCATCATGGATGAAATTGATAGTCCATTAGATAATCAAAACATCGCCAAGGTAAACCCATTCCCTCATTTTTTGTTAATTCATTCATTCGAAAATCTTTTCTAGTTTGTCAATTTTTTGGAACTTAAATCTAATGAGTGCCGATTCATTTTGATTTCTCACAAGTTTGAGTTGGTTTCTCATGCAAATTCTTTACTCGGTGTTTTCAAAGAGATGGATGAAAACAAAGAGGTATGGTATCTTTTGCATTCAAATGATTTTACGAATTTTCCTAAATTGCTTTCTCTATAGATAATGTCAAGCAAAACACTTACTATAGATCTCACCAATGATTTTCTTAATCAAGAAGTATCTTTCTAACAATTTCGGTACTTTTTCATATATCATGTTATTTCTAAACATTTATGTTTACAAACGAGGAATTTTATAAGTTTATTATTAAGATTTTATGCTAATATGTTAATAAAAAAATAATAAAGATATCCTATGTTTTGTTGATAATACTTGTGTGGAGAAGATAGGAGGTGAGCGCGCGATTGGGCTGAGCACGCGTCACTTGCGTATGGCATTGGACTGTGTGTGTATGCATTACACTGTTCTCTGCGACATCGGATGCTAGTCTCGAGACCACTAATTGTTGATAATGATCACCGATGGTGTAATTGGATTGCGGATTGGAGTGGCACACAAGCTGCTCGCGTACAGGCATGCAAACACACACACACTGGAGTAGTCCGAGTGCTGGCACTAGCAATGTGCGTACTACGCACAGTGTAGAGAAAAGTTATCGGAAGCAAGGCGTATCTGACAGAAAGTTCCTTACCTACTTTTGCTGTGTGTGTGTGTCTCGGTAAGGTTGTCGCGGTGTTGTGTATACGCACTGCTCTCGTTTTCTCCTTTCTTCCCGGCCACCTACCGTTGGGTGGATGCGTCTTTGATGCCCGGTGTAAGACCGATTCTGTGTGCGTGGGTGCCATCACCAACAACAAACTAGCGGTGCTGAGGGAGAGGCACTCGGTAGGAGCAGTGCGGAGTGTGGAGTCTGGGACAAGCCAAGAAGCCCACTACCATAATTCGGGTAGATGATTGGCGGACAGAGCGGAGCACGGTGAGCCGGCAAGCTAACTCCACTATATTAGGTCCCACCGATACCCATGCTTGGTGGGTGAGCGTGACTGGCAACAGACCGATAGACCGAGCAGCACCATCGACTAGCACCGATTAGCACCAGCTGCACCACCACCACCACCACTCTCTGGCTCACTCAGCACGCTCGAGGCAGAAGCAAGCCAGAATTGTGCACCTCTCCACACCATTGCACCAATTATTTCTTCTGGTCGATTCTGCTCTGCAACACCACCAACCACGATCGATCTCTGTGCGTAGCCCCAACGACCGGTCGTCAGACACGTCTTGCATTGCGAGTACTTTCACCTCTGCTTGTGCTTTTTCTTTCTGCTCAAAACACGCACTCAACAAACACTTTCTTGGTTTTCACCTTATGTGTTTCTTGTGACCAAGGTATTTGCTATATCCTTTTGCTTTTGTGTTCTAATCATTTTAGGTTTTAGCAACCACTAGTTACTATATTTTACAACAATTTTCAAATTCTGACCAAATTGTTGTAAATCTAGAGATTTGTTTTGAAGTTTAGCATTCACATCTAATTCAGCATGTATTGAAATGTCTAATATATAAAAATCTTTTTATATGAATGTTTGCAGTTTTGAATATTTGTTGATATAGTATACTAAAACAAAGATAAGTTGTTTCTTTGTTTAACATTTTACAATCTTTTTAGTTCGATTATTTGTGATTAATGTAGATTATTAAGATTTTTCCTATCCTATTGATTACACAAACTTGTAGAAATCATGTTTTATCAAAATTTATTGTTTTTATTATATTATATTTTAATAGTTTGTTATATAATTTTGATAGACTAATTAAAATGAAAACTGCAAATTGCAATGTAAGCTAAAAAATGTGTTTTCTATTTATAGGCGATTGTTGTACGAAACGATGACAATGACAATGGATGAAGACGACAACAGCTCTGCAAATGGCAATTTGAGCAATTCATCTATTAATCAACAGTCGATGATCTGTTCGCCACCTGATTTGAATTCTTCTGCTTCTTCCGGCCCTTCTAGTCCGAACCCAACTGGCGAAATTAGATGGGCATTTTCGCAAGTTAAAGGAACGATCGATGATGAAGTTGCCGATGGTAATAGATTTCAATTTGTCCCCTCTGAAAACTAACATAATGACTTTTCTAGCCGACATCATATCATGTGTCGAGTTTAGTTCTGATGGCGAGCTTCTTGCTACTGGGGATAAAGGTGGACGTGTAGTGATCTTTCAGCGTGATTTATCGGTATATAACCTTGGTTGTATTGTATGTTTTTATTACTAAATTTGCCCCTGTTATGATTAGGTGGAAAATGATCAACGCTCAGTCTACTACAACTTTTACACTACTTTCCAAAGCCACGAAGCCGAGTTTGATTACCTGAAGAGTTTAGAAATTGAGGAGAAGATCAACAAAATTCGATGGTTGAAACGGAAAAACGCTGCCAATTTCTTACTAAGTACTAATGATAAGACGATAAAACTGTGGAAGATTTCCGAGCGAGACAAGCGAGTGGATGGATTCAACTTAAAAGATGACAACGGACAACTGCGGTTTACCGATCCCAATTCGATTACTTCACTTCGTGTGCCAACCGTGGTGCAGTCCAAGTTGGTGGTGGAGCCCACTCCTCGCAGAATATTTGCCAACGCCCATACTTATCTGATCAACTCAATCTCGGTCAACAGTGATCAAGAGACTTATCTTTCAGCCGATGATCTTCGAATTAATCTCTGGAATATCGAGATTAACGATGAAAGTTTCAGTAAGAGTACAACACCTCTCTAACAAACTAAAACACTTTTCTTAATCTTTACTTAGATATTGTCGACATTAAGCCTGCTAATATGGAAGAATTGACTGAAGTTATCACCGCTGCAGAGTTTCACCCCAATCACTGCAACTATTTTGTTTATTCAAGTAGCAAAGGAATCCTTCGTTTATGTGATATGCGTGCAGCTGCACTTTGTGATCGGCATGCTAAGAGTAAGGATATTTCAGCTAGCTTGCAACCCTAACTCTCACTTGATTGCAGTTTTTGAAGAGCCAGAAGATACCAGTTTCTTTTCGGAAATTATATCCAGCATTTCAGGGATAAAGTTTAGCAACAATGGTCGCTATTTGATCTCACGTGATTACATGTCCATTAAAGTGTGGGATATTAACATGGAATCGAAACCTGTTGAAACCTATCAAGTACATGAATACTTGCGGTCAAAACTTTGTAGCCTGTTTGAAAGTGATTACATCTTTGACAAATTCGAATGCTCAATCAATGGGTCTGATACGTAAGTTTTTTACTGTACCACTTTATTCATATGTTAACAATTATTCTCTTTTGCATCTAGTCACATTATGACGGGTTCTTATAACAACTTCTTCAAAGTATTTGATCGAAAGACAAAGCGCGATATCATGTTTGAAGCGACTAAAGAATTTGCTACTCCTAACGCTATGCTGCGACCACGCAAGGTTTTGTTGTAAACAAACTTGAACGTTGCATTTGTCTAATCTATGTTGTTTCTTGTTCGGAACCAGGTGTTTTCCGTAGGCAAGAAGAAAAAAGATGAGATAAATGTGGACAGCTTGGACTTTAGCAGCAAGATTCTACATACTGCATGGCACCCCAAGGAGAACATTATTGCCGTAGCTGCAACCAACAACCTCTACTTGTTCCGTGAATCATACTACAACGACGAGGATGACTAGTCGAGGTGATGCTTGCTGGGTGCTACAACCCTGCCAGCTGCCAGCCTCACCTCTCTCCCACGGTCGCTTCTTTCTTGACACTTGACACCATACATCTACATTGATTTTATTACACCAACAACACACACATTTGTCCACAGCCACTCACCATCATTGCCTCTGCATGCTTACATCACATAACACGCTTATTTTTCTGTTTTTTTTGCATCTTTGCTTTTACTAATATATTTTTTTTATTTTTTTGTTCATTTTATATAGTAAAAAAGTTTAAAATGGTTTTACCCTTGTCCATACTTTTTCAAACTTTCCTTACAATTCTTTATCAACTCTATATATTCTATACTAGCTTTTATTTTTTGCCGTCAATTATTAAGTGATATAAGAACAACAATTAAATTGATTATATACATGTTCTGCTTTTCAATTACCAAGCGTTGTATTGACAACGCATTTAAAGTTTATCTATTGTTCATATTTATTGTATTTGTATGCTCATCACAACATAAATTTTGTCACATTTTTAATTTTTTAAAAAGATATATTCATTCGATTATGTATATCAAATCTTATTTTGTAATTACCAATGATTAAATAGGGAAATCAAATGTTTAGCAATGTATTTTTGTTTATTACACATAATATCTACATTTATCATATTACCACACGAATAATACAACTTAACAAATACAAACACTTGTTGAATGTTGACTGCAAATTGGTGTTGACCGCCGATGGCGATTCGCTGGTGGAATGTTGCTCACCACCGAACACTATTAATTGCCTCTTTCAACTCAGCTGTCATAGATATCAAGCGGCATCGGGCTGTCAAGATGAGTACCAAGTGAGATGCCTGGCGTATCGACTACCTCAGAGCTACTCTCTTCCTCTCCCTCCTCTCTCTCGCTCTCTCTCTCTCTCTCTCTAGCTCATTGTTACATTGAATCAATTGCTCTCCAACAACCTACCTCTCTCACTACACTTTTATTGCCATTTGATACCAATCGAGCTTTTGACATTTGCATTAGTTATCTTGATACACCAATTTTGTGAGCATCATTCGCTGGCGAATGGGTTGGAAAAGTACCGCAACACACCACTCTTTGAGTGATAACTGTGAACCAGTTGATTCTTCTTTCAAAATGATCACAAGAGGATTGGTGTAGCTGCTTTAACCAAAGTTGTTATCCCGTGCGCATCTGCGTAAATCCATTGTTCAGCATCGATTGATCGAAAGGTACAATTTACATTTCAACTTATCAAGGTGAGACTTTTCTTGTGCGAGAGTGTAACGCAATTGAAAATGGCGTTTTGGAGATTGATACTCAATTGATAGAAACATTTGTCTGTTGTAATTGTCCCAATTATTCTCGCCAGTGGTAGTTGACTCCTCCTTTTGGGATAGCTAGTAATTAGCTGTTAGAGCGATGGAAATGTGATGGTGTAGTGGGACGATGCGGCTGTCAATGCCGTGGTTGTCATCTGGCTGCCCGAGATGAAGATGTCCGCCCGCCCGCTTGCCCAACGCCGATTGGTGTTTCTCTGTGCCGCAATCATATCACATGCCTTTCTTGGCACTAAGCTTCTTCAAATGTTTCTGTCTATTGAAATGCCATGAGATTTGCTTTCTCGCTATATCTAGACAGCAATACAATAAATTTGCATTTAAATGCCAATTATAAATGCTAATTATTCTGTCATCTTTTCTGACGTATTAGAACTTCGGTAAATTGCACTCACAGTGACGGCGTACAGTACGACAAACATGATGAATCGCGAAGTCTGGTTGTGAAGTCTATTTGTGGCGTGCAGAAGTAGAGTCGATGTGTGCTCTGCTCGATCTGGTGTGGTGAGCTCTGGGTGACACCTTCTCCTCGTCACCTTGCTTGCCACCTAGACCCAACTTGGTTGTCACTCCGACACCTGCTCCCGTGCCACCTTGATTGCGCATAATGATCACCTTAATTGGCCATTTTTTTCTTCTTAGATGTATCAGATCAGAGGCTGAGTTTCAAGTAGCCAAGCGTTTGGTGCGTGAATTGTCTTGGCTGACACTTATCGAAGCGAGCCAAGGCAGTTCCCAGGATCAACGTCAAATCGTTAGTTGTGGTCGGCATACCGACTGACAACACCACCAACCGCGCCGTGATTCTCTACTTACCACTATTCATGTGTTATAATCTTATTAGTCTGATTAAATCATTGCAGTTTTTGGCATGATCTCAAGACTGTATCTACTGTGAGATCATAACAATTATGTTAGAAAAACTAGTCTCTTGACTTCTTAATTTTTCGAGAATCTTTCACATTGCTTTAATGCTTTTACACTCTCCGTAAGTATGAGGACAAACTATAGTATATGTCATTTTATTATTCATTTTAATGATTTTAATTCTTTTGGAAAATATAAACATTTTTTGCAATTAGAAAATACTGGCTATACAATTATCCAGTAAATAGTTATAAAATAAATGTCAGTGAAAATGATTAATTTATATTTAAAATAGCTATAAAAATGTAAGACCATAATCTTGAGTACGTTGACCATTAAAATCTCGTTTTAAATTGACAAGTCTAACAGTATTAGTTTGAGTCAGCTTCATCTCATGCTGAGTGACGCACTTGAGCATGAATTGTATCGCTGACTGGCACCAAATTGATACTGTAATTAGAGTGGTGCCTTATCGGAGTGGTTCACCTCGTCAATCGCACCATCGCGTCATTGGGTACTAGCCTATTGTGTGCTGCGTCACTATTGTGCCACCTTGTTTCCAACCTCTTATCTTACCGTTTGCACTTCCTTTGCTAAATTCTGACCGGTTGGAAGTAGCAACTTCTTATTTGTTGTTCAACTAATTCAGGTTTTAAATCTTATCTTTAGCTTTGATGCTATAGCGAGAATAATAAGAGTGTCCGGTTATAATCGATTTTTAGAAAATGTTTTTTGTGAGTCATTTAAAACCTTCACACAAGCCAACAGAAGTGGTGCTCACAAGTTAAAGCATTGTTCAAGCATGATTAATTAGAGCAACACGCTGATAAGGGGCCAGTGGCAGTGCTCATTAGTGCTGATTAAGTTATTAGCTGATCCAAACCATCGGGTCAGTGACTCGAACTAATGTCCATTCTTGGTCTAGCTTAAGCTAGTTCACTCATGTCACGATTACTTCCGGCGGTACGTGTCGGCCCATTGCACGTGCTTCTGTCACCTGAGTTAAGTTGGCGGTAATTAATTTGATTTGCCATATAACAGCCGGATGGTCTTGACTCGATTCGTGCTCGACCCTTGGTAGACCTATATCGATATCTAGAATCGATTGGTCCCTGTGCGCAAGTCATCCCGTTTTTCACTTTCCGATTGACGAGTGTCGTATGCCAAGCGACAGCCAGCTGATTGGCTTCACTATTATATTAGAATATTATTAGAATATAGATGATCGGATGAGATTGGATAGAGAAGGCAACTCAAACAACGCTCAAGCGCTCGCTCACTGCCTGCCGCCTGTCGTTCCAATTCCAGCTTGACTTTTCTACTCAATAGAGCATGATTTAACGCGAATTTCACTAGTCCGCCACTGCTCAGCCCGGTTCACTGGCTCAGGCCACACTTGAGTTTACTTGCTTTCTCGCTCTGACACGCCACAGAGTGTGCCATGATGGAGATATTATTTTACAATTTTGCGTCTCAACTTGCTCTGAGAGGGAAAGTGAAGCAAGTAGATTAAAATGTGCACTGCTTTGTTTTCGCATGGAGTCTGTCGGTCTGTGTCAGCGCGCCAGATAAAACGTGTCATCGAGATGTCGCGTCAATTGTTTTCGCTTGTCTGCTCATGTCCATTGACATCTGTAACTTGACCCTGCTTCGATAGGGCTCACTTAAATTGAGACTTAATTTACATGGGTAGAGACATATCAGACCCAACTACTCATCTACTTGGCTACTATTTGCTCATACGCATCTGTTCAACGCAGACGGGTTGGCAAAGACAACAATTAGTAGAAGTCTAACTTGTGCCCAGTGCTATTTGCCACAAGCTACTCCAATTCTATTGACTACGGGAACTTCGGTGCAATTCTTGGCGGCTCACTTGGATTCAAACTTGACAATATCTTGACATGGCTTGCAGTGCCAGCATTGTCGCTCGGAAATGATCCGCCCGCCAAGTAGAAGCAGCGAAACGCACGATTTAAGCAATAAGTTAGAATGAAACGAGCTAGATAGGAAGTGCCGATTAGTGGGTTCGCCATTTGAGCTACGGCGGAACGTGATAGTGAGTGGGTCGTCTGTCCCACTGGTGAGCTAGTCCGGACAGCATCTTATCGGTTTGCTGGGGCTGCCTTGTCATTCGATTTATAATTAGAGTCAGTTATGGTGTTGCAGCCCAATGAATGCCGTCAATCTACACTCTCATATACGGGCAAATTTGTTTCCAACAATTTCCATCCGTTCCCTGATGTCTGCCACCAGTCACTTGCACTATCTTTAATTTGTTTCCCCAATTTACTTCAATTGACTCAGGAAACTTTACTCGCTTACTTATCTTACGAAACATGCTATATGCTACCTCTATAATACTCTAGGCTAAACTGGAGCACTTGTGCATGGTTCGGAAACCGGCACTTATGAATCACTGGTTCTGGGGCTTAATTAGCAAATTGTAGTTCTTTAATGAGTGCAGTTGTTTGTGATTGGAACTAGGACTTAGAAACATCCAAATCGAGGTTGGGTCACCCCTAGAAACTGGTGTGGCGCACGCGAGTGCGATCAATCTCACCAATGTCGAATGAAGTGAAGCAAGTTGGCATCAGAACGGCACATCGATGGCGGTGGGCCCGACTCGAATTGCCACTCTCACTCGCTACTGACTTGCTCAGTCATCGATCTCGCCTTCGACAAGTCTATTAGCGCTATTGTCATGGTAATAGCGCTGCACATTGCCGAATTGGACTGACTAGTGTGGCGCCAAATGACTTAATTTTTTATTCAAACTCATTCGCCAAGGCATCAATTCCATTTGTCGGGCCGATTGGTGCCCAGTGACAATCGATTGAGCACGATCACTCTTCTCTGAAAGTCGACAACCGTCTTCGGATCCTAGTCTCAGCGTTGCGCGAAATTAGTTTTTTCACTTTCAAATTTAATAGGAACAAAATTGAATTTTGATGTGTTTCTTGTCTATCACTCAGGGAAATGAATTCAATCGCGAATGAACTACTATAACTGTTTTCAATTACCATTGAAACTAGTCAACGGTGT
>WURS02061927.1:0-10651 GCA_011762765.2 Rhinocypha anisoptera | reverse complement strand
GTACTGCCTTTGGTGCTAGATCTGGCCTGGTAAGGTAGGACCGGTAGTCTAGCTCTCTCCGTGAGCCCTGGGTCAGGTGTCGCGCTCGGGGACCGGCTTGGTTTGTACAGTGAAGGAGAATATGTCGTACATCCTGTCGGCCGCGGCCGCAGGAGCACTCAGTTGACTCCATAGCGCCAAAGGTGCCAAGATAGCTGGCCAACGCGATCTTCCCTGTTTGCATCTGAATGAGAACTGATGTTGCGGCCCTTCGCATGCCCTGATATAGCAGCATTGGTGCCCTTGATGGTTCCTTCCACAACCGGCGGAGGGAGCTCCCGTGGGCGTTGGTAGCCCATTCAGCCCTCCAGGCCTCAACCTCCTTCATACGAAGAACTCGCCGGGTGCTAGCCATAAGGACTGGCTCCTCTGTGTCGTCACGGGCCGGGAAGCCAGTGGCGTCCTTGGCGAGGGCATCAGCACATTCATTGCCATATACACCCTCATGGCCAGGGAGCCATTGCAGTTGTATGTTCCACCCATGTCCCCGTAGTCGAGCAGCTAGCTGGGAGATCTGGTGTAGGATATACTGTCCAGATGACCTTCTAGGGGCTGCACATGCCTGTATTGCCGCTTGGTTGTCTGTGAAGATGATTCCAATGCGTGTTTTATCAGGGCATTGTGTTGCTGGATCTATTGACTTGTATATCTGGGCAAGCGCCATTTCTATACCCCGAAGTTCCGCTGCGTATACTGTATGGGTGGCTGGGGAGCCTATGCGGGTGGCCTGGCGCCCCAGGGTTGACACCACCGCTGCACCGACGCCTTGTTCCGTCAGGCTGCCATCTGTATAGGCAATGACAGTGGCGCCATTGCGTAATGTGGCTTGGTGAGCTGCCAGTGCGGCTTCGCGGGTTTCCGCCACGCGGGCCTCCAGGTTTGACTGCCACGGGGAAGCCACATACGGGTCTATGGTTTCCAGCCTATCTGCAGCCAAAACCCGTCGTCCCCAGCGTTCTAGAGGTGATGTCAGGAGGTCATGGTCTGGGCCGGCTGTCCACCGCATACGCCGTTCCCGTGAATTCCTTGGCGCTCGCCGTTGGCCAGATTGGCGTATCTCCTCAAGGGTTGTTATAAGGGGTGAGGTGGCCACTCGCAGGTAAGACTTCTTGGCAGTGCGTTCCATTGCGATTATAGGGGGAGGGATGTTGCGGCAAATCTCCAGGGCAGCCCGGCAGGTCGTCCTGAAGGCGCCAGCGATTCGGTATAAGGCCTGATATTGGATAGACTCCAGTGCCCTCCTTGCCGCGTTTTCTGCTGTCATGAAGCCCCATCCAGCCTGTAAAAACCAGGTGGAGCTGGCAAAGGTGACTTAGGGCCAAAGGACAGCTGTATACATTCGGCGGAGTGCCAGGGTAATACCCCAGGTTTAGCCTGCTATCGAGCAGAGAGCCGCAGCCATCTCCGCGGCCTTAACCCGGCAGTGCTCAATCTGCTTGATGCCAGTGAGGTGCTGGTCCAGCTGGACGCCAAGGTAACGGAGGACATTGCAAATTTGTTTCCCATTTGAAAATCTAGCAATGTGGAATGGAGGATTCTCACGCAGGGATCTCTCTGTGTTTTCTGATTAGTTACCCATAACAGCCAATTTCTACGAAGACGGGTATCCGGGGCCGACTGCTTAGTTAAAGTTGGTCCCTTGATTCATACAACAAGTTTGTTTCTTGAAAACGTGAGATGTAGCATTCGTCCTGCCTAGCCTTCCTGTTGGCTAGAAGGGCAGTGTTCTAAGAGGATAATGCCTTGAATGGGAGTGTATTCTTGCCTGGAGAAATATGTAATGGACGGATATTCCTGAGGTTATAGGTGGGGGTAACGAAGAGATGATCTGCCAGAGGTTCGATATGATAGCTCACTGAGGATGAAGATCCCGAGATAGCTGGATTCTTACCAACATTTCCTCTGGTTAACTAACTAGCTAACTATCTATTTAACTGCACTCTACTCAACCATCTGCTTTTTCATCTTCAGATAATTACCACTGATTCCTCTCCTCGGAAAAATAAATAATTATCAAGAATCAGACATATGATGAAAACCTCAAACTTCGGCAAGTAATCATGTTAGAACATGAGAAAAATACAGGCGGCCACAGTCACAAGTGGAGAGGTTTTTTAAGTTCTCCGAAATGGCCCTGCAATATTAAACAATCGACCGGAAAAACTTTTTTAGGCTGGAATAGTATTTTCATTCGGGAGTCTCTTGATGATAGACACAATGAAGGTCGAGTAAATCCCGGACAATGCTTTCTTCAGCCCAACATTCTTTTAAAACCTGTGGTACTCAGCCATTGACACCTTCGATATGCCGCTTATCGAGAACATCAAATCGCCATATTTCCCTTTATCCCACTAAAAAGATAAGAATAAGTGCATGGAAATGGACATAGGAGTGTATCTTACCAGCTTGCCATGAAAATCATTGTTCGAAGATGCCAACGATGAGAGCTTGTCAGTGCGATTCGGGTCATAGTCCTCATTGTCCCCTATCTTATAAGGGTCGTCCTGAGGGTCAATGAAATCATTGTCAGACGTGTATACAGAGTAATCAGACTCTGATTTCAAATCGGTATCTTGAATATCAATTTCCTGATAATCAATGTCTTCATCACTGCATTTCAGTGAGGCTAGGGAGCCCCATTGACCGCTCTTCTGCGTTTTTTTGTTTAATTCTTGCTTTTTCAGATTACGTGCTTTTTATTTGGGTGAATCTCGCTTCATTAAATGTCGATTTCAAGCTCCATCTTTTAGAGCCCCTTACAAAAGCAGTTAAGAGAAATAAATTAGAAAAAAATTGCATCAAATTGTGGAGCGTCACCAGCTTCAAACTATGGCGGACTGAATCAACACTACCGCCAAAATTCAGAATACTACCAAGACACACTACCGCTTTCATGATTATCCTCATAAATTGATGAAAATGAGGGAGTTTGGGGGGGGTCTAAAAATTCTTAAAAAAATGATTAAAATTAAATAATTCTATCATTACACTGAATATCAGCAAGATATCTTTATTTTTTGGAAATTCATACAATTTAGACACTGGTAATAAAAAAGTGAAAGAATGGTAAGTTATTTCAGATCTTTGGTGAAGAAAAGTAGGACCGTTTTCTTAACTGAAAAAAGGCCCACTTTTTACCATTTAATTACATTACACAAAAATACATCACTTTTTAATTTTGTATTTAACCACCTTCATTATGGTAATTTTTTTTTGGATTTCACAAATTTTGGTTTTTGATGTATGAATTTTGGCGGTAGTGTTGATTCAGTCCGCCGTATATTATTTGATTACTGAACTACCGACATACCTTACGTGATGCGGACCGAGGATGTCTTAAATCCGGTATTTCCGTGTGGAATGTATAAAACGCCATAAACGTACCCTGTTAACTCGTACATAGAACAAGTAGAGTATATATTCCACTGCATATACTACCATGATGAAGTGCCAAACGTTCGATCCAGACCGTGACATCCCAGACTTATCCGGAAAAGTCGTCCTCGTCACCGGCGCCAACAGCGGCATAGGGCGCGAGACAGTCTTGCAACTCACGAAACACAACCCATCTCGCATCTTCGTGGGAGCACGCTCTCAATCAAAAGCAGAAGAGGCTATAGAGCAGATCAAGCAGGCTCTCCCAGATACCGCATCCTCTGTATCATTGACCTTTCTTAAATTGGATCTGTCGTCTTTCCAAAGTATCAAGACTGCAGTCGAGACCTTCCGCGCTTCTTCTAATCGTCTCGATATCCTGATCAACAATGCGGGAATCATGGCAACGCCTCCCGGACAGACGGAGGAAGGCTACGAGATCCAGTTCGGGACTAACCACATGGGCCATGCACTCTTAACCCGTCTCCTCCTGCCCGTCCTCAAACAAACAGCAGCAGCAGAAACAAATGCAGATGTGAGAGTCATCTTCCTCTCCTCAGCCCTCGAATCCACCGCCCCCAAAACAGGCTATGAATCCAACTCAACTCTCAAAACCAACATGCAAGACTTCTCAACGTGGACCCGCTACGGCCAGTCCAAACTAGCCAATATCCACTACGCCAGAGCCCTATCTCAGCAGTACCCCGAGATCAAATTCATCAGTCTGCACCCGGGTGTCGTGGAGACGAACCTCACCACCGAGTTTATATCCGGCTTGAATTGGCTGGTGTCTGTGGTGCTGAGATTCGTCAAGGGATTCATTACGGTGGGTGTTGAGAAGGGTGCGCTTACTTCGCTTTGGGCGGCTACAAGTCCTGATGCTAAGTCTGGGGTTTTTTATCATCCGGTGGGTATTGCTGGGAAGGATACAAGGCTTGCGAGAGATGAGGGCGTTTGTCGAAGGCTTTGGGAGTATACAGAGAAGGAACTGCAGCCGCATGTTTCTTGATCTTAGTTTTTATGCCATGTATTTGATTTTAGATGGATTCTGGGATGCGTTGTTGGATATCTTGTGGTTCGTATATGCACTATTTGGCTATTATAATTTCATACTCACTAATGTTGGTCTTCTTGCTGCTACTTCATACCTTGGTAAAGCAGTTAGTATATAATATGCCTGCCATTTAAACATATATAAAAAGAACAAATGCTGCTGCAAAGCCACAGATCATGGAGCAGCTCCTATGCTGCTTTCCTATTCTCTGGCGTTTAATACGTCGACCTTAACTAGGCATTTGGTATAAGAGCGTAGCATAATGGCATTTCGTCTAAGAGTGGTCATGAGCAACGTATTCCCTTCCAGCTGGGTCTCCTGCAAGCAACTCAATGCATCCTACACTGACTGACTCTTGGTTAATGATCTCTGTCTGTAGTCCATAAGGAGGCCATGTCATGATATTATAATAGTAATACACTTTCTCTAAAATAGCAGAGTTTGCCTGAAACCTTAAGGCAGCGATACGACGCGTTGCTATTGGCTGCGATGCGTTACCAAATTGGTATTGTGGTTCGTGGCAATTTGGCGATTTGTTGCAAGTTCAGGGTCCATCTCTGGATGCTGATTGCCTGATGATTGTTAGCGGTAATTTTGAATTGGTATTGGTATGTAATGACATTGTAGGTTAGGGCTACCTCATCCTGATTCTACTGGACTTTGTATATAAAGTTCAGAGAATATGGCAGATTTACAATAGTCAAAAACCAGTCATGAAGCAGGTTCACGCAACAAAAGGGCTAGGTTCTGATCAGCTGGCCAAGTCGTCTCTCGTCTCCCCTAATGCAGCGGAAAAAACTGTCGAAAACACCCACCTTTCCA
The DNA here is from genome assembly GCA_011762765.2 of Rhinocypha anisoptera. Taxonomy (NCBI): domain Eukaryota; kingdom Metazoa; phylum Arthropoda; class Insecta; order Odonata; family Chlorocyphidae; genus Rhinocypha; species Rhinocypha anisoptera. Next base: position 5,361 of record WURS02061927.1, on the reverse strand, counting down.
ACCATCCATTAAACCACCAATATGAGCTCTTCTGGGACCAAAACCAGTTCCATCAGAAGACCAAAGCAAGACCTTTGTCCTGATACCCGTTCTGCCATCCTAAATGCCTTAGATCAAGGAAAATTACCCACCAAAATTCAATCGATTGCACCAGAACTTCCTGGTCATTTTAGCATTCAAGTTCTAAATAGTGTGTGTAGCTAATATGACAGTTTTAAGCTTGATATTATGCTCTTCCCTGATCTTTGGCGGTGGTGCGAGCAGAGAAATACACAGCAGTCCTGCTTGCAAGTAAAGAAACATTACCTGGTTTATGACTTTATGTATACAGTCCACATAATTTTCTTCCATACTTTCAACAGCAGTTGCATGCAAGAGGCTGTCCAAAGAGTCACTGGCACTCTTACCAGAGCTTTGCACGGGAAGACACAGTTGTCCTAATTTGTCAATCTATTGCCATACAGCAGCTAACAAATAACTTCATGCAGAGTGTCTACGAAAAGGAACCTATCGATGCAAATAACAAGAAGTATGGAATATAGGAGATATGGATAGCGTACTGACAACAAGGATATTGTCTCAGCATTTCCCATCAGCAAAAAGAATTAAGAAATGATAACATTCATCCAGTAAATGATTGTCTATTCCTTTCCACATTAGGGCTCTTTCTATAGATATAAATAATAGCATGAGCAGGGTGGTAGTTGGCGTGCAAACTATATCGATACACGTCACGGTCATTGACGACATTGGGACAGAGGTATCCTTTTCCATTTAGGAATCCCGCACTAAAAACTCGGTATTTGGATATTTCAGCTAATAAGCTACGAATGACTCAGATAGCTCTATGAACTCTGGTTTTGATATCAGTTGTAATTGGTAATACTGGGTATGAAATTATTTGCTCTGCGATGAAGTCCTTTCCCATTTAAATACGAGAAACCCACTTGTTAGATGGATCTTGTTTTTGATAAGGAAAGATTTATATATGGTGGTTGAAGCCATGTACGTATGTCCATGAGGTCTCTACAGATACATCACTTCGAACTCTTTATAAAGTAATCTTCTTGATCTCGTTCGCTGCCGTCTCCTTCCAATCCGCTCTCCACCGCGACAACGGAGGCCGTTCATAGACAACATCTCCAGACGACCACACAATCCTCTTTCGATCCGTCTCCTCATTGACCTCATTATCCGGACAAACAATGTAGAACACGCCATCCGCCATTTTTCGATTCATGTAATCGACAACTTGTTCCGGTGCCCACGCGCCATCCGGCTTTGTGGGGAACCGCGCAGCACTGAAGCCTGTATACGTCCAGCCGGGAACGAGAAGATGGACACTGATTTCGGGATGATCGACACAGAGATGGAAGGATAGTTGTTCAGCGATTGATTTCACCGCCGCCTTGGATGCGTTGTAGGCCGGGTTACCGGGTGGATTGGTGATTCCCTGCTTAGAGCCGGTCAGGATGATGGCGCGAGGTTTCGATTCCTTTCCGTTTTTGACCGTGTCGAGGAGGGCCGTGATTCCATTGGTATAGCCCAGTGTGTTAACCGCAAGTGTCCTTGCAAAATACTCCGGATCTTGCCAGACCGTTTTGCCAGCCTGTGGCTCAACGCTGCACCCCGCATTCAACATGAGGAAGTCAATTCCGTCGGGATGCATCGTCGAAACTGACTGTTGCAGGACTTTCCAGGCGTTAGTATCTGAGACATCGAGATGGAATATGGAAGTCCTCGTATCGGAGATTGATGGGAGGTGGCTGGCCACTTCTAATAGAGAATGCTCGTGGACGTCAAGGAGGACCAGGTTCATGCCGCGGGAGTAGCAGAAATGTGCCGTCGCCAGACCGATGCCAGAGGCCGCTCCGGTGATGAGGGCAGTGGCTCCTTTTCGGAAAACAGGATGGAAGTTCTCGGACATCTTGTTGCTTTCTCTTCTCAGAAAAAGTGAGTGTTGGAGAGTTGTAAAAATTCCGGACAATAGGGAGGGAAAACATGGAGTCTTTGTAGACGTCAGATGTGGGGGAATGCGGGACCACATTCTGATAGAGTCTGGATCTACTGTTCGGGAACCATTAAAATACCAGGGCAGAAACAGTTTCATCAAGAGGTTGCTGAGAATTGCCATGTTACAATCATGCTCAATATTCAAGTACTGCCTTGACAGCAGGTATACAAAGTTTGAATTTGGGACTCAGGCAACATATACAGTAAACCTTTTTATTAAATCCTATACTGTATTTCGGTTTTCCAAAGCTATAATGGGAACCCATGTCCAGCAACCTGAAGCCAGATCAGCATGCTTAAAGCTTGATCTGGGACTTAAACTGCTGGAGTCCACCATAGAAATCCACGACTTCGCCCTCAACCCCGAGGTCCTCCAGGCGTACGGTTTCGGTGGGCTCCAATATACTATGCCAACTAGGGAACTCCTCAGAGAATCGGAATTGCGAAGCCAACTCGGTTCCCCAGAGACCGAAAATTTTGGCATAATCAGTATCTTGGATCTCCGCAAACGCTGCCGTCTTGCCTGTCGTTTCACCCCACGCAGATACAATGTCAGCCATGGTCACATAGTTGGTGACGAGTGGAACGTATTTGCTAAACACCCGAGAGCCACTGTCAATGATAGCGCGAGTGACGATGCCGGTGTTTTTGCTGACTACACCGCCGATTGGGACGACACCACTGGGTTTCGACGGGGCCGCGAGGAGATAGTTGCCCAAGAAAGGCTGTGGGCACATGAGGGCGTTCTCCTGGGCGAGGAAATTCTCGACATAGAAGCCGACCCAGAGGAAGGTAGTTTTCGCCGCCAGCTGAGGCAACTCTTTCTTAACATACTCAGCACTCAGCGCCTTGAAGTCCAAGTGGTGGCAAGGCAGCCGGCCGCTGGAGACTTTGTCGGCGTGCGGCACGACACTTAAAACCAAGTGTTGCAAGGTTTCGATCGTGGCAGCCGCGTTAGAGATGTTGATGAGTTGTTGCAACTCGGCCTCGCCCGCGTCTCGGAGGCTCATCTGGGGAATAAAGTGCCAGAAGTAGCCCGTAGCAAAGATAGCAGTGGCGCCTTCAAACGCCTTGACAAGCGTCTCTGGAACGTCAAGATCAGCCGACACTACCTCAACGCCTAAGGCCCGGAGTTCTTTGGCACTCTGGCTCTCGTTATTGCGACAGAGACCTCGGACTTTCCATCCTTGTTTGTTGATGAATTCTCGGCATACAGAGCCACCTTGGGTGCCGGTAGCACCGGTAACACAGATGAGAGACATAGCGAATGGGTGAGATGAAGAGGGTTGTTCAGGTTCTTGAGACAAAGAGCATTGTTGGTTTGGATATGATGTGGCAGGCCGACTCATCAAAATCGGGTCATCCCCCTCTCTTACAAAGCAGACTAACCTTCCTTAGATGCGCAGATAGGTCTGCAGAATTCGGCTTTCGCAATTGAATCCACAATTCGGTCGCCCGAGAAACCACCTAACCAATCACCCAGAAACACATTTCGTCTTGTAGATAAAAGGGATTGTGACTTTCCCATGCATAAACGGTGTGGTGAGATTATGCGAAACTGCGACTGAATGAATCACCAATCAGAGATTCTTTTGGGTCTCTATGAAGATAAAGCAAGCATATATATCGTTTACTCTTTATTCAGGTGATTGACTAGGTACAACGCGCGTTCTTATCTATAAGTACTCCAGATCATGCCAAACCATCAGCTGTCCAATCTGATCCTTTCAAAAGGCCTTGTTGACACCATCCCATTCTGGCGAGTCCTTCTTTGCCCGTAACAAGATACCTGGCCAAGAGGCTGCCGGTGCCTTTTGAGGTTGCCTCAGTGCCTGATCAACGACAACGTCCCCCAGGATCTTCTCAATGCCAATCCGCGGAAATGACTGCTCAGCATTATCGCGAGCAACCTCATCCTCCTTATTCAACTGCGAACCGAAGTCTACGAGGACAGCTTGACGAAGTAGACGAGCCAGCACACTGATACGCTCTGCAATTCCTGGGCTAGTGTGAAGCGCAACCGCCTGCCAGACTTCATGTATGTCCGATGAGGAGGCATTGTGTTGGCGGAGATAAGCAGCGGCTGCATCGGCGCCTTCGATTTCGAAGCGCTGTGGGCCATCGAACTGATTTGCGCAGCCGATGTCGTGTAGGATACAGGCGACACAGAGCAGACTCTTTTTGGTTGGATGATCCCACTCTAGCTGTTCACGTTGAGCTGTCCGTTGTGCAATCAGAAAGACTCGGACACTGTGGTTCATAATAGACGGAGGGAGGCACGATTGCGCGAGTTTGTAGGCGCCCTGCGAAAGTTTATCCGCTGGTATGCACTCCGGGATGCTTTTATCGATGGAGCTGCCTGCGGGGATGGTTCCAGCTGGTGGACACATAGTGAGCGGAATCAAAATATGGTATTTCAGCAAGGCCGTAAGGATTGAGAACTGCTTATCAGTAATGATGATAAGGTACAACTACCACATGACCGCATGCAACTCTATGATAACCTAACCGGATCGGTACCATGGGAATTTTGATAGGATGAAAGGGGATATATTTCTGTCTTTATACACTTAGGGTACTTTCAAGTGGTTTGATGAGTGCTTGTATCTAAACGGACCGGTATTGTGGTGGATATTCGGCATCATTCATGAATCATGATGATCTGCTTCCTGCTTCGCTCTTATTTCTCTCTTTGCGCACAAAGGACAACAAGAGGGGATGCCCATCCTATCAATATTTGGTAGGTAGGAAAAGCCTAAGGTGCGCAAGTGACTTGTTGGAAGAGATATTTCAATATGAACCCAGTGAGCGTCTGCCCGCGGAGCAGGTCGTGAACCATGGATGGTTTAGAATGTGAGTAGGAAATATTCATGTTGGATAGCATCTTACAGATACTATAATAGGTTGAATATATTTCCCGTGGTATGCATGTTATCTTATTTTGCTTAGGATTAGCAATATCTTGTCGGGGTTATCGTATGCTTGAGTAATAGGTGAACATGGGTCATCTAAATGCGAACTAAATTAAGATAATAACAGCAATGCTGCTCTACTGTATTGTACATATTGTGAAAGGCATTGTGAAAGGCAATATTCTAATTGTTTTGATTACCAGCTTATTTGGCCCATGCCCCAGCCAAATGACTAGCACCGAACCTACGCCATCCAAAACATCTGCCGGGACGCAACCACCAATGTGGTGGAGATGGTCTGTTGGATCCGGTAAGTTGCATACGCTTGTTCGGTCCAGGACATGAAACTAATAGCTTATTTGAAATAGGGCCCTCGACCACGGATCCACGCGGTCCTGTCGCCCCCGGACCCCCGCGATATGTCAAGGATGAGGCG